>WSYH01008981.1:0-27317 GCA_036426205.1 Ascaphus truei | reverse complement strand
CAGAGTGGAAGTTGTTCCTCGCAGGATAATAATATAACACACACACACAAACAGCATATAAAAGTAACCAATGGCTTACTAACGCAACAAAACCTGCATATCATCAACAGGTGTCCCCCCTAGAGGAGACACTAACTACTGCGTCTCGCAGGACGTGACCCCCTCACCGGTACCCACACCGTGTGCAGTTCTCACACTCAATATTGCCCCACCCCCAAAGTGAGGTATATGTGTGTTGACTGCGCAGCCACTATGTTCAGATATGAATATATGTATATAGTTGGTGCACTTGGAGCGCTCGGGGCTGCCAAAGAACTTCACAAAGGATCAGACGACGAATGACTTCCAGGAATACCTTCCGGGGCGATCCCACCCGGTGGCTGCTATGTGCGGCCGAGGTCTGAGCCCAGACCTCTGGTATGATAGGGCAACAGTCTCTGAAGTACAACTTCCTGCTGATGCTAATGGGCTGTTGTCCTATCTGATGGCCAGTCCCTACTTCTGCTTCACTCTACGGGGACTCAGGCCTAACTGGGCCGGGGTATTGGGCTAGTGCAGGGGCTGTTGATCCTCCTACACATAGCGTCCTCTTCCTTCCTCCTCCTGCTCGGTTTGCCTGGCGTGCTCCCCTGCGCAACCTTCAAAAACTTCCTCCTGCTATTTCAGCCGCCACTTAGGCTCCCTGGCATCAATGGTCTTGCTATGGCTGCTGGGACTCGTAGTCCCATACAGTCCACCCTATAGGAGCAGCTCCTCTTTCGCAGGCTCTTGTAACATCTTACTGCGCACGCGCGACCTCATCCTCTCACCACCTCACAGCTTACCACGCATGCGCGGAACACCAACATGGGGTGCCTTATTACTCGGGTCACTGCGGAGCCTCCGATGTACCGAAGCACTCCCTGCACACTGCAACCTTCCTATGCTTCCCCGCATACGGAGATAAGGGTAAGCCTGGGGGACCTGGCTACATCTAGTGGAAACAATAATGGGCGCCAGGAAATTCTACAGTAAAACAAGAGCTTTATCGGCAGCTGTTGATAATTCTCTTCACAGAAAAAATATTACACAGATAAAACTGGTGACATTACTGGGTTTCTACATCAATGCTTCTTCGATAGACAACTCTTACTCTTCTTACTCTAGGGAAGGACTAAGCATGTTCCTTCACTTGTAGCACCCTGAACAGGTAATATCTCCTAAGTAACTAATAATACGACACTGATGTAAACTCCCTAAGAGCCAGGCAAGGAGGGTTAGATATACAAAGATGACGGGGTAAAGCTAAAATAACAGTGTTTGACATCATATTAATTTAATATTTAGACATTTTTTCTGTGTTTTGGAGAGCAAAGTTGATGATGTCTTCAAATGATGTTACAAAGTTTTGTCACTATCGATACATGTGCTTAAGGTCATATTGTATTGATTGTATGTCTTTATTTATAGCGCCATAATTGTACATAGCGTTCACAGTCAGTAATAATGTTGTAATCATAAAAACAAATAATATAAATAACAGGCCATTGGAAAAAGTGTTCAGACATAAGAGTAACATTAAGGAAGAGGAGTCCCTGCTCCGAGGAGCTTACAATCTAATTGCTAGGTTGGAGAACGTACCGAGACAGTGGGAGGGAGTTCTAGTAAGTGCGTCTGCAGGGGCCAAGCTTTATGTATCATGTGTCCAGGATTATCCAGTGCTACTCATATGCTTCTTAAGCAATGTGTCTTAAGGTGGGTCTTAAAGGTGGATAGAGAGGGTGCTAGTGGGTATTGAGGGGAAGGGCATTTCAGAGGTGCCTATTATAGAGAATCTTCTTTTTCCCCATATTTCTTAATTACTATAAGATTTTAAACTTGAAATGCTTGAATTTGTATCTATTTTTGAGGCGCTATGCTGTAGCTTAGTTAGCTTAGAGTAAGTCCGGCACTGGGTGAAATTGTTGATTGAGGCATTTTGCAAAAGAAGAGAAAATGAATACTATACCAGTTATCATTGCTGTGTTTGTTAACATTGTAATGTGAAGTTTAGGGTGGGTATTAAGGCCACCATTTCGCATTATCTCTCTCTACATTCGCCTATTTTCTAACTGGTCCTTAGACAAAGTATGAAAACTTGATAGATTTTTATGTAACATATATCACACACAACCTAACAAATCTATGCTCGGAAGAGAGTTTATAGGTGCACTCACTTGACTTTGATCAGGTGCCTGAGGTGCACGGAAATTGTCCAATGCGGGAGATGAATATGGTGTATGTGTTCCTGGTGTACAGTATATGTTCTCCAACTGAGAGAAGGAACCAGCACTCCAGGGGTCTCAGTAAAAAGTGATATTTATTCAGAGATTGATGTTTCAGTTACCAACATTGACCTTTGTCAAGATACTGTAGTATCTGATACCCTGGAGTGCTGGTACATACATCAACAAAGCTATGCTTCTAGGGGCACATACAACAACTACAGTATGAACTACATTAAACATATCACTGTCTTTCACGTTACTCTCTAATCGGGTCTGACCCGGAACCTGGCTGATGCTTCCTTTGTAAAACCGACACGTCCAGACTGGGGTCAGGACATCTCTCTGATGTGGATTCTCTTTCCTTATCATTGACTTGGAAGAGTATTCATTCTTTTCATTTAAAAGACACCATGAAAGGGGATATTCAGCCGGTATTGATATACAAATGGCGTGGTAAACACATCTTTGGCGCCAAACTACTTCTGGTCAGAAACAGCACCAGTGTTCATAAGTGTTTTATAAACCTTTTCATTGTCCAGAGTCCTGCACTCCTGGATTATCCACACATCCTTTTTAGATGCTTGAAAGAAAGATAGTCCTCCTTGGCGCTGGATCTCCGGATTAGTGCACAAGACAATATGAAAATGTAAAGAAATGACAGAAAATTTGTCTCAGTGTAAATTCTTACAAGTTATACTCATGTAAAGCACCATAAAGTGAAATAATACATCAAATATTTACAGGTGACCAATTACTCCTTAATCCCACACTGTGAAGAGATTAATAGTGGTGGCAGCGTATTCTTGACTGTGATTTCGCTGATTGGGACGGTCTATATAGAGGGATACCTTAATAGACACAGTGTTCATGCACGTGTATATAAACGCTGGAATACTAACACTCCCTTCTAGGAGTATACTTGGGAGTAGTTCAAACAACCATTCATATAAAGAAAAGATAAGTCACATAGAGCAATAATGTAATAAAACGTTTATAAACATAAAACAGAGACTATTGAAATCTCACTCACAAAATACAAAAAAAAGTGTGCATTGGGTAAGGTAGATGTTTATCTGGACCCTCCAGCTGAATCTTTGGAGCCTCTGCTGTAGGGCTGGATTTGGATGTTCTGGCCGTGTCTCTCAGACTGCGTTGTTGCTCTGGTCCTTCCAAACACTTTGTGCACGTCAACACATGGTGTCATTCTGACGCAACCATGTCGTGATTCTCCAACGTTCAATGCCTGACGTCTCGGCATGCTGACACTCGCTGGTCTCAACAGTTCCTGCACGGAGGTCTCCATCCCACTCTCCTCCGTCCAAGCTCCTGGGTATCCTTACACTCCTGCGTCTGTGCAAATGTCACCCTATGCGTTTCGCGAATGGCTTCCACTTCGTCAAGAGTAAAAAGATTAAAAAAGCGGAGAGCCATTCGTGAAATGCATTGGGTGACATTTGCACGAGTGTAAGGGGTGTGAGTGGGACACAGACTATATAGTCAATTTGTAAATTGTTATGAGAGGGGACACAAGGAGAAAGCCTGCAAACTCAGTACTGAAACAATGCAATAGCATTGAACTTATGCTTTGTGTTCCTAATATATGGGCCCTGGCCCAGAGGACCCCTTGAAACCATCTCTGGGCATTTGTAAATGGTAAGAGGGTTCGGCACTACTTGAATCGGGGAGTTGAATTACCCTAGTGTTGAATACTTGTTGCCAGAAAAATAGGTAAACAGTGTATGTGTGCTCACCACAAACTGGACTAGACGCCAAGGCTGAGGTGGGGATGCATATAACCGCCGACATGCAACCGCAGAGACCAGGTCCGGATTGCAGAGTCAGGGTCGTGTAGCCGGGTCAGGGTAGGATAATGTGGGTAGGTCGTAGGCTTGCCGTAGTCAGGGGTTGGAGAGAGGAGAGTAGTCTAATCCGTAGCCGTGTCAAGGAGAGGAGAGAGCGGGAGTCCAGAAGTAAGCCAAGGTCCAGGGATACAGAATAGAGAAATCCAGGTACGAGCAGGGGTCACAAGGAAGGTCGACAAGACACAGCTACAGCAATGATCAGCAAGCAGCAAGAACGGTACAGAAACATATGTTTTTGCTCAGCCAGTACTCTTGAGGCTGACTGGGCATATAAGGGACAGAGAACCAATGGGGAGGCCGTGGAGTGAGTGATTAGAGATAGGTTGTATACTGATGGTGGGAGCTGTTTGACGGTCAGATGAGGAGCAGCTGAGAAGGATTTTACCTTTCCTCCTGGTGGTGCATGTGGTAGGCGGTGTGCGGCGCCCGCGTCACTAGTGGAGCCGTCGGTGGTGTGTTACAGGAGCGGAGTGCTGCGAGGCGCCCCTCGAAAGAGCCATCATCCTGCAGGGCAGTGGGTCCGCACGGACGATGTTCCGGTTCGTCTGTCCTGAGAGTGTGTGACACGTCGGGGGGCGTGGCTTAGCCCCGACCCTGACAAACCATTCACAAGGAGTGGCAATTCATTGTATACAGGGAATAAATGTGAATATTCCATTGTTGAGTTCTTTTTGAAACCAAGTTTAGTCCTTACATTTCAGAGTTGGTTAGTACCCCAACAGCACATGATGTAATAATGATACAAACTTCCCCATTTTCTAAAAATGTGGCCCTCCTGTCATAATAGTGCCCAGAGTTCACCAGCGGATAAGAGGAAGCAAGTTTTTTCCCTGTTTTTGACATGGAGGTCGATGAGAGCTTAATACAAAGGAGGAAACAGTGCTGTAAAATTCTCTTTCCCATGGCCACCTTGGTAGGGAATACCCCAGTCAAGAAGCTGCAGTCTATCACCGCAGAACAGAATAGACCTTGCTGACCTAGAGGTCAGCTCTGGGTGTTTTAAGAGGGCCCAGTGGAAAGATGTCAGCAAAAGGGAATATACGAACCGAATAGAACTCCCGGCCAACCGATATGCACTTTCCTACCCTTACCTAGAGGTAGAAAATGACCTAGTGTATTGGGTCGATAGGAGGAATTTCACCTATACTAATCAGTTGTAAGTCCCACGGACATTTCAAAACTTTGTATTAACCCTTGCACATAGGGGGGACATCTAGGGCGGAAAAGACAAGCGAAGGGTTCTCCGAAGGCTCTATTGGCCTGGGGTTCTGGTGGAAATTAAAAAATATTTTCCTCGTGCCCAGAATGTCAGATCACTGCCCCGTTAAAAGCCTACCATAGCCCATTGGTACCCCTTCCCATAATAGAAGTACCATTTGATCGGATTGTTATGGATCTAGTAGGTCCACAATAAAGTCTGCTAGAGGAAACAAGTATTATTGGTATATATGCTCCTGACGAAGCAGTGTGCGAAACGCGTAGAGTTAGAGTTTTTGGAGAGAATTTGCGCATTGAAGGACTGGCAATCTACTGCAGACACCAGAACCCATTTTGGCTTCCTGCCCTCACCTGTGACGCGAAACCGGAAGTGACGCGACGGCAGAGACTGATCGGAACTACAACTGTGAGGTGCAAGTGAAGTGAAGTACGGGCGAGCTTCACACTCACCACCCTTCTATCGGCGGTTCTCTCCACCACCCATTGAATTTAAGGAAAATGTGAGTTTCCTAATATTTGTGACTAATACATATTTATAGGTTTATACAGTATGCACTATTTGTGTTGTTTCTTTCACTTGCATATCATCCACTCCATGAGAGGTATCCTGACCCCAGCTACACAAGGGCTCCAGTCAGAGAGAGATGGATCTCTGACATGCAGTAACATAATACGATTTTTGTGAGTTCATTTCCAATATTGTTATCTTTATAGCAGTATCTACCATCTGCACTATATATATTTTTTATTTTTTTGCATATCACGAGTTATACTGCGCTCCTCCTCAACCCCAAGAAAAAATATATATTGGTAATATTAGATTGTGCCACCCGCTATCTGGAGGCAATTGCCTTATGTTGCCCTGTGTAATTTTGGGTACATGTCTTTCTCCTCCTGTGCAATAATCCCTGTTAAAGGGCAGGTTGCCAGAGTAATCATGGGTTTGCCCTCACCTCATATGCTTGTTATTATTTAGTGAAGGAAGTGGACATAAGGCTCTGGTCCACTAACAGTGACAACAGGGGTGGTGCCTACAGGAGCTATATAACATGCAGAACTTCCTGAATTTAGTTTGTGTGCCTCACCATCTGAGTGAGGTGAGTCTATCCAGCAACCTGTCAGGGTCTGGCAGTGTTTGTGGCCCTCCCTTTAGGGAGCGGTCTGGAAGACTATACCTCTTACTTCATTAGGGAGTAGGGGAAGAGTTAGACCTGCTTCGGGGCCCTTGCCTGGGAGTGTAAGGTCAGGGACGTCCTTTGGGTGAGAATGAGTGGCTAGACGACCAAAACCACTATGATGGGTGGCTGTCCATGTCTGCTGTTAATAAAGGATGCCAAAGAAAGATATCGCTTCTGTCCTGTGTGTGAGTCACTAAGGAAAAGGGGCACATAGAAGTTCTCTTTCAGAGACTCCTCCCTGCTACGCTGGGATCTGGAAGAGATGGAGGCGCTGTACCATGAGTGAGTATAACTCAGCATTAACTCATAAGCCAGTCCTGATGCTATTCCCTTAATACCATCAAGCGGGAGACTCAGGAGTCCTGTAGCCACCACACTATAGCCATTGTAACCAGAGTAGTATTTCCCTAGAGGAGCCAATCTGTGATTGGGGGGAAGGGGGACCCATTACATTTTGAGCGCTGCTGAGATAGGCAATAGACAGGCTTTCAGCTAGGCGAACTGATGTAGGAACAGTAAGCTTCCAGGAAAGTGCTGCAGAGTGGAAGGGAGCTTAGGGGTAGTCAGGGGTAGATGTTTTCTGCTCGAAAGCACACCCTAAATGCCTCTGATTGGTGTGATATAGTTCTGGAGACAAGGCTATTGCTTGGGTCACCTGGAGGAGGGTAGTTTTTGATGCCTAGGGGTAGCCTGTTAACTTGGTCAGGAACTCCTGGTAGGGGTCAACGCTATGTATAAACCGACAATAGGTGACATGTTAAGTACAGTGCAATGGCAGACTTTGCTATTACACCCCTACCAATTCCCGGAGGCTTCCTGGTAGTGAAGATGGGTGATCAGAAATTCTCCAGTGTCTATGCCTGCAGTGTAGACTACCGGGAGGAGAAGCAAGTATGACGGCAGAGATGCCCTCAATGCGGCATCCACTACTTGTGGGCCGTGGAGCCATTCATACCTGGCAACGCAGAGGCGGGAGGAACTACAGCCATTATAGAACCGCCAAAGATCAAGACAGAGAAGAGAAATCCAGAGAATGGGGATCGCTCCTGATGGTAGCGCCGAAGAAGAGAGCGTAGAGGCCTTTGACCGTAGCGGGAAACCGGAGCTCAATCTCAGTCCCCTGCGGAGGTACCCTACCCTCATCGGCATCATCCTCGTCGGACGAGCCCATGGGAGCAGTACATCAGTGGTGATGCGCCTACCGGCGGACCACTGCAGCGTGCTGTGGAAGAAGAGCAGCTTACCTGCGATTTGGGCCGCTACAGATCGACATCCCTCGCCAACAAGCAACTGGTGCGACCGGAGGAGCGGAAGAGTCCCATGGCCGTGACGACTCCCAGTGCAGCAGAGGGACATCCGGAGACGGGCCTGGAGGAAGAGAGACAAATTGCAAGCAGCAGAGTGGTGAGAAATCCTCTACTCCCCACAGGCTCCAATGGAGGCGGCCCTAGTGAAGGCCCAAACCAAGGCCCAAGCGGAGTCGAGAGGCGTCGCGGACATCCAGTGCCAGACGTCGAAATAGAAGAGGAAGTTATGGGGTGGACAACCCCACCCGAGATGGCGCCACCTCGCGAGAGGAAGATGGCGTCACTTCCGGCGTGAGCAGCGGAACCGATCGGGAGCATCCGCAGCGGCGCTGAGCCGCAAACGACTAGTACAGCAGGATGGAGAGAGATATCGGAGGCTATGCTAGGCCGTGGAGGACAGCGGGTTGATGTCTCTGCTACCCCCTAGGCACGAGGTGTCTGTGGCATCGACCAAGTGCTGATTTACCTGCTGAAGCGTAAGAACATTCCCTTTTCCTTTTGCCCAATGCCAAAGCCAATGCCCCTATCCCTACCATGTCACCTTGGGGTCACGTTCGACGCCAAGGGTTGTCTGGGGAGTCACGGGACACATCTGAGGAGCGGCCTGTGTCAGCCATGGACGGGGGACTGTAATCCTTCGGATGGAGGATCTGGGAAGTAGGTAGTACTGTATGTGAAACCACCTAAGATGAATCCTACTATCTACACCCACCATTGTTAGGGGAGGCCTAAGCGTTATGGGGCCTCTACACATCTAGTTAACATCTGGGGTCTTGTCAGGAGGGTACTCAGAAAGGGCTTGAGACTGCCCGGCGGTGCAAAACCAATTGCGGGATCATAGCACTAAGTGGTGGGCTCTGTTATATGAGGGTTACCTGAATGGTTGGACCGCACTAGATTCATTCTGATACGAGGAGATGTGATTGATCACTGGTGGATGTGGGTATTACTCAGCTGAGGAAGGCCAAGAGGAGCTTCTGAGGAGATGGGATGAATCCAAAGGGGATACACTGGCGACACACTTTATTCGAGCTCGGCTAGTCCCACGAATTCGGGTATACCCGGGTGTATTGAGGTTTGTGACTGTTTTCTGCCCGAGTGCATTGGGTTATTTTCCAGGCAGGGATTGAAGCATTTTATTCCCGCTGGCGCAATACTGCACAGATATATATATATATACTGCATTACAATTCATGAATTTATGCCATGGTAGAACCGCGAAGCATGGCAGCCTATTAAATCCTAATCATTATCATTAACAGATCAGCCGCCGTCAGCCAGGCAGGAACCCAGGCTGGGAAGGCAAATGCAACGGGGTCTTGTCAGAGGTAGGAGCGGCGCATTCCAGGTATCTGCCAGGTACATACTGGGTATTTGCTCGAATAAAGTGTGTCGGTGCAGTAGTCACCCCTAAAGGGTCCTCTATTTTGTATGACGTTATTGCCCCTGAAGAACCACTGTCCTGGGTACTGCCAGTAAAGCGGGAAACAAGAGACTGGTGAGAGTAAGCAGGGCTGAGAGAGCCATAGTAGCTAGGTATAAGCAGTCTCATGGCTTTGAGATCAAATGTTCCTGAGCCTATATGACAGAAAATTGAGGACAACCGGATACATGTGTAAGGGAAGCAGTGGAGAGGCTACCTTAAATTTAAATCTAGTCACTCTGAGTACCGAACTGAGATGTTATCTCATGAGTGCTGGAGTGTAGCAGGAACACTTACAAGCACAAGATAAAATTCAGACCAGAGAATGGGCCACAGATTAATAGTCACCATTATTGATCACAAACGGACGAGAAGTTAAGAAACCTGATCCCAGGCACTATTATTGAGTGGATTCTCTGAGGGAGTAGTCCTAGTGATGGGAGGGTAAAATTAAATTGCTCTGTATTACAGTAATGCACTTGTGTTGTATTTGTATTTTTGTATTAATGTAAATTTTGTATGTTATGTTCCAGGTTGTCTCTGTTTGAGGAAGACCCGCATGAGCAAATTAGAGCCAGTGGGGACCATTGGATCACCAGAGGGAGATTGTAGCCCTGTGTAATTTGGGGTTACTTGTCTTTCTCCTCCTGTGCAATAATTCCTGCCAAAGGGCGGTTTGCCAGGAAGTAATCATGGAGTTTGCCCTCACTTCATATGTGTGTATTATTTAGTGAAGGAAGTGACATCAGGCTTTGTGTCCACTAACAGTGACACAGGGGTGGTCCTACTGAAGCTATATATAATGCAGAACTTCTGAATTAGTGTGTGGTGCCTCACCATCTGAGTGAGGTGAGTCTATCCAGCAACCTGTCAGGGCTCTGTTAGTGTTTGTGGCCGTCCCTAAGGAGTGTGTGGAAGACTATACCTCTTTTAATTAGGGAGTAGGGGAAGAGTTAGACCTGCTTTCAGGGCCCTTGCCTGGGAGTGTAAGGTCAGGGACTTCCTTTGGGTTGGCAACCTGAGAATGAGTGGCTAGACGACCAAGCCACTAGATGGGTGGCTGTCCATGTCTGCTGTTAATAAAGGATGCCAAAGAAAGATATCGTTTCTGTCCTGTGTGGGAGTCACTAAGGAAGAAGGTGCACATAGAAGTTCTCTTTCAGAGAACTCCTCCTGCTACGCTTAGGATCTGGAAGAGATGGAGGCGTGTACCAGGGTGAGTATAACTCAGCATTACCTCATAAGCCAGTCCTGATGCCTTCCCCTTAATACCATCAAGTGGGGGACTCAGGGTCCTGTAAGCCAGCAGGGGCACCACACTATAGCCAGTGTAACCAGAGTAGTATTTTCCTATAGGGGCCATCTGCGATGGGGGGGGGGGGAAACCCGTACACCTACACGTACATAACACTTCTGCCAAAAACATAGCAAAAATTAATGCTCCTGTTTAGCCAGGTGGGAATTCATAAAGACATCTTAACCAACCAGGGAACCCCATTATGTCCCAAGTACCAAAAGAATTATGTAAGTTCCTCAAAATCAAAACTTCCAAAACTTCAGTCTATCATCCACAGGCAGATGTTCTAGTGGACTATTCAATAAAACCCAAAGAGCATGTTGCGCCGGGAGGTTGATAAGGATGAGAACCAATGGGATTGGTTTATTGCCATCAGTGGCGGCCGCCTTTAACCTCCTGCGGCCGCCACCGCGGGATTTTTAAAAACGCGGGCAAATGCTGTGTTTTTTCGTCGTTTTCGGCGCCGCGGGCGCTTCAATGTAAAGCACACATTAGCGCTTATGCGTCACTGCGGCAGACGCGCGGGAAACTCCGTGACAAACGGAGAACATCCCCGCATTTTTACGGGTAAGCAGGAGGATTAAAGGGGCCGTGACAGTACCTATTATTGAAAAAAACAGAAAAAAAACAAGAGAAGAGCGCACACCTCATGGTGAGTATTATAAAAATGTACTTGACAAGAAAAGATAAAATTGCACTAAAAGACGTTAGTGCAACCACTGAACGTAGATACTTCTGGGGTTTCTCAGAGTTCAGGTTTGATGCACTGCTTATCTCCCCTTCCTGACGCGTCCGTCAGATCTGCTGCAACCGGCACCAGCGGGTTGTTCCCAATATTTGAAATAAGCAGCACCTTCTGAACTGAACTTGGACTTTTGAACTCCATGCTTTATTATTTATTTATATGTAGCCCTGGTAAGAATTAGGCTATAGATCTTTCTTACTGGTATAAGCCCTGCTAGGGCAGGGCGCCAGTAGTTACATGGGTTTCCCCCGCTTCAAGCCCTGGCCTGATGGTGGAGGTAGGCCCCCTGACACTGTGTGGAAGGCAAGAGACACAGGGGAGGGGTCTGCTGACATCATGATGCGCATGGCTGTCTCTAAATTTAGTTGCCTGTTCCTTGTAGGCATGTTAGTTGAGTTCAAGTCTAGTTGAGTTCTGTCCTGGGATCAGAGAGGTGTGTGTTTCAGGAGATGAAGTGTTACATTGGAGGAGAAGCTCAGTGTCAAGGATTGGACTTCGGCTGAAGTGGATCCCAGTTGGCAGGAACAGCAGGGAGCGAAGTCAGGAAACAAGCAGGGTCCGAGGCAGGGCGGCAGTAGCGAAGTCAGGAAACAAGCAGGGTCCGAGGCAGCGGCAGGTAGCGAAGTCAGGAACAAAGCAGAGGTCAGCAACGAGAAACTGGAAAGGAGGATAGCAATAGCTAGACAGCAGTAAACCAGGAACCTTGCAGAAGCTAAGGAACCAGTATAAACAGGCAAAGGGATCAGGAAAGGGAGTTTATATAGGCAGGCTGGGGTGGAGCACAGGTGCAGAGGTGTCAGGTATCCAGAGTCTGGAATGTTCCTTAGTTTAGCAGCAGCACTCCCTTTCCCCCCCATTTTCCCCCCCATCACCCCCCTAACTCCCACCCCCCACCCCCCCCATTTTTTTTTTCCCCCTTCCCCCTGTCGACCTCCTTCCGGTGGGCCCAAGTAGTACTGCAGGGCTAGAACGCAGGACATTGAGAGTGGCAGCAGTCCCGGTGGCCAAGCATGGGAACAGCAGGCTAGAGAATATGACATTACTCCCCCCTCCCAAGAGCGTTCTCCGGACGATCCTTGCTAGGCTTGTCTGGATATCTCCGGTGAAAAGCTTTGACTAGTCGCGGAGCATGTACAAAATCTTTGGGTTCCCAAGATCTTTCCTCTGGGCCATAGCCCCCCCAGTGAACCAGGTACTGTAGTTTCCCTCGGTGTAACCTGGAATCCAAAATTCTCTCCACAATGAATTCCTCTTCGTTATCCACGAGGACGGGTTCAGGGGGAGGAAGTCTCCGTCCAGGAAACGGATTCTCACAGAAAGGTTTCAGCAGAGAAGAATGAAACACAGGGTGTATTTTGATGGTCTCAGGAAGCTCTAATCTGAAGGACACTGGATTTATTAGTGCTGAGATGCGAAATGGCCCGATGTATTTTTGGCCCAAATTAATGGTTGGAACCTTTAGACGTAGATTTGTTGTAGAAAGCCAGACTTTATCCCCGACTTGAAATTTTGGGGAGGGTCTGCGGTGTTGGTCTGCTGCTCTTTTGTACTTTACTTGAGTCTCACGAAGTGTCTCTTTGAGGGTCTCCTGGATGTCTCGCAGAGTCTCCAGTTTCTCTGTAACTGTCGGAATGGGGACGGAAGGACGGAAGATGGAAAACGAGGAATAAAGGTTGGATGAAATCCATAATTTGAGAAAAAGGGGCTCTTCTGAGTCGAAGAATGATGTGAATTGTTGTATGAAAACTCAGCTAATGGTAGGAAATCAATCCAGTCATCCTGGAGATGACAAACAAAACATCGTAAGTATTGTTCCAAAGTCTGATTGGTCCTTTCTGTCTGGCCATTGGATTGTGGATGATAGCCAGACGATAAATTTAAACGAATTCCTAGAGAGGAACAGAAGGTCCTCCAAAATTTTGAAGTGAATTGTACCCCTCTATCGGATATGATCTCATCAGGAGCCCCGTGAAGCCGAAACACCTCTTTCACAATCAACTTGGCTGTCTGGTCTGCAGAAGGAAGATTCTGTGCTGCAATGAAGTGAGCCATCTTTGTAAGTCGATCCACCACTACCAGGATGGTATTATGTCCACTTGATCGGGGCAGGTCAACAATAAAATCCATTGATATGGACCCCCAAGGACGAGTTATAACCGGAAGGGGCTTGAGTAAACCCACAGGTGATGCTCGGGGTCTCTTGGTCCTAGCACAAGTCTCACAGGAGAGGACATAGTCTTTAACATCTTGTGCTAATTTAGGCCACCAAAAAGAGCGAGACAACAGTTCCTGTGTCTTGAGGACACCTGGGTGACCAGCGGGTCGGGAGTATTAATTGGAGCACCTCTAATTTTACCTCCTTAGGGACGAACAGACGATCCTTATAGTTCCAGAGACCATCACATAGAAATAGTTCTGCTTCCGGAGGAGGGTTTTTAAGAAAAGAGTCATTTGAGTAGGCTCCCTTTATTCGTGTGAGGAGATCGGCGGAGAATGTGACGCCCAAAAAATTTCTTTTTGGAAGAATAGTTTCTTTTTGCTCTTTGTCTGAACTAGGATTAGGAAAGGACCGTGACAAGGCGTCGGCTTTTCCATTCTTGGAGCCAGGGCGGTAGGAGATGTGGAACTGAAATCTTGCAAAGAAGAGAGCCCACCTGGCTTGTCGCGCAGACAGTCTCTTTGCGGATCGAATGAATTCTAAGTTCTTGTGATCCTTAAAGACCGTAATTGGGTGATTGGCCCCCTCCAGTAGATGTCTCCACTCAGAGAATGCAGCTTTTATAGCCAAGAGTTCTTTGTTTCCGATGTCATAATTTCGTTCAGCTGTTGACATTTGGTATGAATAAAAGGCACATGGATGAAGGAGCATCTTGGGTTCAATTCTTTGTGACAGAATGGAACCAACAGCGGAGTCGGATGCATCCACTTCCAAGATGAATGGTAATTCTGGATTTGGATGGATGAGGATAGGGGCAGATGTGAAGAGTGACTTCAATTCTTCGAATGCCGCATCCGCTTTAGGAGACCATTTGAAGGGGAATTCCTTCCGTGTGAGTTGGGTGATTGGGGCAATAATGCCAGAGAAATTTTTAATAAAACGTCTATAGAAATTGGCAAAACCCACAAATCTCTGAATGTCCTTTTCATTCCGAGGGATTGGCCATTCCACCACGGCTTGAATCTTGCCTGGGTCCATACTCAAACCATCGGGAGAGATGATGTAACCGAGAAATTGCATGCTGGTTTTTTCGAATTCGCATTTTTCTAACTTGATGTATAATTTGTACTTACGGAGACGCTCAAGGACAATTCGGACATGTCTCTGGTGATCCATGATGTTATCGGAGAAGACTAGGATGTCATCCAGGTATGCCACTACGAATTGGTCCAATAACTCTCGGAGGACATCATTGATTAAATGCTGGAAGGTAGCAGGGGCATTACAGAGTCCGAAAGGCATCACCAGATATTCATAGTGCCCATAACGGGTTCGGAAGGCTGTTTTCCATTCGTCACCGGGTCGAATGCGGACCAAATTATACGCTCCTCTGAGATCTAATTTGGTAAAGATTTTGGCTGACCGAATTCTTTCCAATAGTTCAGGAATCAGAGGTAATGAGTACCTGTTCTTCACCGTTATCTTATTTAGTTCCCGATAGTCAATGCAGGGGCGTAGAGAACCGTCTTTCTTTCCCACAAAGAAGAGCGCAGCACCTGCTGGAGAAGTAGAGGGTCGGATAAAACCCTTTGATAGGTTCTCCTGTAGGTAGTCATTGAGGACCTTCAATTCCGGTTCTGAGAGGGAATAAATTCTTCCAAACCGAATAGCAGCACCCGGTAATAATTCAATGGGACAGTCATAAGAGCGATGTGGGGGAAGCGTATCCGCGTTCTTCTTGTCACACACATCTAAAAACTCAGAGTAAGGAGCCGGCAGAAGATTTTCTTGAGACGAAGAAATCTTATGTATTCCTACACACTCTGGTATAGGAGTTTTAGGTAGACAGGCTAGCTGACAGTGCTCCGAGGGAAACGTGAGTGTCTTGGTCTTCCAGTCGATTAGTGGGTTATGGATCATGAGCCATGGAATTCCCAGAATCACTGGAAACAAAGGTGATGGAATGAGACCAAATGAAATCTTCTCCTGGTGATTGGGCTCCATGATTAGTGTTAAGTTGCTGGTTTCATGGGTAACAGGTCCAGAGCTCAAGGGAGTACCGTCAACGACTTCCATCCTTTCTGGCGATTCCTTGGCTACAAATGATACTGAATTGTTCTTGGCGAATTCTATGTCCATAAAATTCCCTGCTGCCCCTGAGTCGACCATTACTGTGGTTGAAAAACGATGTGTTCCTTCCTCGATGATAATAGGAACCAGGAGGTGAGGGTGTAGCGAAGGAGGGTTATCTTTCCTTTGAGAAGCAGAGAGAACAGTTTTTGAAATAGCGTGCAGCTGATTTCTTCTAGGGCTCTGGAAAGAAGACCGCCTGGACTTGTTTGGGCAATCAGCGAGATAGTGCCCATCGTTTCCGCAATATAAACAGAGATCTTCTGTTCGGCGTCTATTCCTTTCCCCGGTTGAGATGGGACCCCGCAGTGTATTTACTTGCATCGGCTCCTCCTCAGTCTCCCTGGAACGTCTTGGGGTACTGACATCTCTAAACCCGGGGTTGCTTGGCATGAACGACTGTCTCTCCAATCGTCTTTCCGTAAGCCTTCGATCAATTTGGATGCATAAACGGACAAAGTCCTGAAATCTCTCTGGGGTCTCCACCCGGGCTAGTTCGTCTTTAACTTGCTCCGAGAGACCCTGCCGAAAATGATATTTCTGCGCGGCCTCATTCCACTCAGTATCGTTAACCCATCTGCGGAATTCAGCTGCGTACTCAGCTGCCGAGCGTCTTCCTTGCCGAAGATTGTTCAGAGTTGCCTCAGCGGTTGCACTACGATTTGGGTCATCAAAAATAAGACTCATGGCATCGATGAACTCCTCCAGGTCCCTTAGTAGTGGGCTATCCTGTTCTAACATAGGGGAGACCCAAGCAAGGGCCTCATCCTTGAGCAGGGTTATGATCAGTCCAACCTGGGCTTCGTTGGTATTATAGATGGTAGGCTGAAGCTTGAACACATGTCTGCATTGATTAAGGAAATCCCGAAAAGATTGTCTTTTTCCTCCAAATTTTTCCGGAAGGGTTACACGGGGTGCGGTTTGCACAGTCAGAGTTTTTTGAACAGATGCGGTGATTAAAGCTGCACGTAGTTCACGGTTTTCAGCTTCTGCGGCGGCAGCTCGTTCCTCTGAGCGTAGGGCACATCCTTCCGCGCGGATGACACATTCTTCCCAGCGGGCATAACGTTCTACCTGGCGGGCATCCCGTTCTTTCCGGAGGGTATCCTGTTCTTCCACGTGACCAAGACGTTTGATAAGGTGTCCTTGTTGTTCTTGGAAACCAACCATGATACGTTGTAAGTCCTGCAGTGTCCGAGCCTGGGCCAGGTCTGTTCCGGCGGAATCCATGGCAGGGCCTGTTTATTCTGTCAAGGATTGGACTTCGGCTGAAGTGGATCCCAGTGGCAGGAACAGACAGGGACGCGAAGTCAGGAAACAAGCAGGGGTCTGAGGCAGGCGGCAGGTAGCGAAGTCAGGAAACAAGCAGGGGTCCGAGGCAGGCGGCAGGTAGCGAAGTCAGGAAACAAGCAGAGGTCGGCAACGAGGAAACTGGAACAGGAGGATAGCAATAGCTAGCACAGCAGTAAACACAGGAACCTTGCAGAAGCTAAGGAACCAGTATAAACCGGCAAAGAGGAACAGGAAAGGGAGGTTTATATAGGCAGGCTGGGAGGTGGAGCACAGGTGCAGAGGTGTCAGGTATCAGAGTCTGGAATGTTCCTTAGTTTAGCAGCAGCACTCCCGGTGGGCAAGTATAGGTACTGCAGGCTAGAACCAGACATTGAGAGTGGCAGCGTCCGTGGCCAAGCATGGGAACAGCAGGCTAGAGAATATGACACTCAGGCAGGCCAGAGTAGAGTTGATAGAACTGTGGTGAACCAATGCCCCTCACCCTGCCTAGGAGGTGAGGGAAGAGCAAGCCCTACCCTGAGTGTCTGTACCTTGGGGTGGAGGCAGGGAACAGTGAGAGCCCCAGACAGCCCATCCTGAAGGGGTACAATCTGGAGAAGGAGACCACTGTACATGATTTGCTGCTGCTGCTGCTGCTGTGTGCTGCTGTACAATAAAGGACTTGTGCTATTACTTTAAAAAAGACTGAGACTGAAATCTCTCGCCCATTGAGGGGCTTCTCTGGATGGATTTCACCCTACCCTGATAGGGCTTGCCAGAGATGGAGGCGCTGTACCATTAGGAGATGAAGGCAAGAACCCCAGAAGCCTGTCCCTGTTGTCCCCCATACCATCGCGGGAGACTCAGGCCCTCCTGTTACCAGCAGGTATGCACCACCCACAGACATGTAGCCAGCCCTCATTACACCCTAGGGGTCCGATCTGCGACCGGGGGGGGGGGGAGATGGGTTACATATATGTGATATTGATGTATTATTTTTATTATTGTAATTGTATGGTGTTTTATCTGTATTTTTACATATTTTTTTGTTTGAGCGCCCCCTAGCTGAGGCTAAATATTTTCTTTGGTGCATTTATTGGCATCAGGTCCAGTTGGTTTGCAATTGATTTGATGCATGCACATTACTCCCATTTTAGCCTGGGAGACATATCTACTATATAATCTCATCTATACTATATAGAGATCCGCATTTATTTTCAAATTAACATACCTGTTATTGGTCATTTGGGAGGTTCCACAGTCATCCACAGGCTTCTCTCCCTTTGAACTATTGTATGGCTGACATCCGAGGAGCTTACTGGAAATAGTTAAAGAGACTTGGGAACACAAGGTTACACCACATAGAAGTGTAATAGAACATGTGGCCCAGATGCTGCATAGCCCTACCCATAGTGAGGGAACACATGGAAAAAGCCCAAGAAGCATAGAGGAATACTTATAATAAGAGTGCTAGGGTCAGGATTTTTCATCTACTGGATAGGGTGCTAGTTTTGGTTCACACCGTAGGGAGTAAATTCCTCATCAAGTGTCATGGTGTAACGGAGTGCGCACCACATAGAAGGTGTGACCGTGAGGCCGAGGTGGGGATTGATTTAAACGCCACCCACAGCCGCGTGGGCGTATCTGGAGTGAAGATTAGTCGAGGTAGCCGTGTCGAGGTTGGAGAGTTGAGTAGTCGTGATACTTGCCGAGGTCGGGATTGGAGTGGTACGGATCGTTGTTGGTACCCGGGGTCAGGAGTTAAGAGCGGAGTCTAATACAAAGCCGGCTCAGGAACAGAGAGCTAGGAACAGAAGAACAAGACAGGCTTGCGGAGACAAGGAAGCAGTGAACACTATGCAACATAGGTTTATGCTCAGCCAATTTGCCAGTGGGGAAGCTGAGCATAAATAGGGGAACAGGAGCCAATGAGTAACCAGCAGCGTGGAGGTACGTCAGTAGCAAGGGCTGCGATTGGAGAATCCGGTGCAAGGAACAGGTGAGAGGTGGATTCCTGACGAAGTCGGATGAGGGGCCCCTGTGTGTGCCGAACGCGCACTTCGCGCCACCAATGCCAGCGTGAGGAATCAAGCCGAGGCGGGGCCGGAAGAGTCTGCATTTATACCGGCGCGGGATGGGTGCGTGCACCTAATAGGGCTGGTGAACATGACGTGCTGCAGGGAGTGGAGCACCCGATCGCGGGTCTGGGTAAGGAGAAAGCGTGCCAAGGAGGGCGCGAATCACGGCTCCTTACACATGGGCCATATGACGTCATGGAAAGAGTGGGAGAAGTAAATTACAAGGTGAAACAGCAAGGTAGGAGGAAATCTGAACAAATTTACCATGTAAACTTACTTAAGTCCTGGAAAGCTAGAGAGGTCTTATTAGTGTAACCACCTTTCCCTATGCCTATGCCAAACCACAGGCGATTACGCGTGCTGCTGCACCTGAGAGGCTTACTGGAAGCCAAAGCCTCTGCTCCTGGGGAGCCTGGGATGCTATCTCTCGCGGTGCAGCGCCGCCACCTAAGAGGATCCCAGCATAGGCGGGATTGATTCCTCATAGAAAACAATACTCACTAATAATAATACAACTGACATATATAGACACACTTTACTCATACATAATATAATGACACCAACATACAATACACTGCAATACATAATAATAATGGTGGTTCTTCCAAAGAACTGAGGGTGCCCTTGGCACCAGTAACCCGATGTCCACAAAGTAGATCCCACCCAAAGTGTGTGTGAGGGTAGCGCTACCCCCCTAGTGTGAACCGCTGGTGCATGTGTGATACCTGCCTGGCTACTCCAGTACACATGGGACAGCTTTTGGAATTACACTGAAGCAGGTCCCATGCAGAGGGGCCTCTGACAGCAAACCCCTCTCGCCTAAGGGTCCAGGCCTCCACGTGGTGCGTGCTCCAGCCGGAGTGTCTCACACAAAGGGACCTATGCAGTAAGCGTTCATAAGCCACTTATCGAGCACTTATCATCCAAAATGCCTACTGCTATTCAGTAAGTGGTGATAAGTGGGTGATAAAAGACTGACTCGCCCAAAAATTGCTCATAAAAAAAAATCAGAGCCAGCGGTGAAAAACCACTTATCACCGCTTTTCGGCATGTTCATAAACTCGCGCAATTCCAGTAGCAGTCATTAGACTATCAACGCCTATCGCCGCTCTAGAATGGTGATTTTATCACAAAATCCTCACGCCAGTAAAAGCTGGCGTGAAGGTGTTGGAAACTTGCAGAGAAGTGGCGAGATAGGACTTTAAAAAAATGCATTTTTCCTGCATAGGATTGATGCCGGGAATCTCTGGAGCTGACATCCATTAATATTAGCACCAGAGACCCCTGGCATGAATCCTATGCAATAAAAATGCATTTACAGTAAACTTCATTACCACAGCGGATAGCCTCAGGGACACCCTACTTCCTGAGATACAGGCCCCGTTATGGGGTGCCAGTATCTCCTATGCATTTAAATGTCCGCGTCACGTGACTATGGGAATAAAATGCATAGGAGATACCGGCAACCCATAACGGGGCCTGTATATCAGGAAGTAGGGGTCCCCGAGGCTGAAACCAATGCGGTTCAGCTCAGGAGACCCCGTGCTCATCTACACTATTAACAAAATAAAAATTTATACACATACATTTCGGGCGAGATTTGCACAGGGAGAGACGGCTCTCTCAGAGCAGCTTTCTCTGCAGCAGATACAACTCGCCGGGTTAGGCCTTTTCAGAGGGTCATTCATTAGATCACCGGCTAATCGCCCGTTTTGTGAATTTTGCTATAACAGGTAATCAAGGCTTTCTAAATACCGTGATAGCAACGCTCATAAAAACAGCAAATTAAATTAACCTTTAGTGCATATGCCCCAAAAATCTCTGAACACTGCAGTCTCTAAAGTAAGGGATGATCCCTATAGAATGGCAGGCCCTGCAATACTCCACTAGAGTGACAGGGGCTATCTGGGGCCTTAGAGGCAAGGCCTGACCTAGTCCAGGAAGCTGACTGCTCCCTGGACACTACCTTCCTCCTTCCCGTTTGCATCAGGACTGAAGGTCACACTCAATCCCTGCGGAGGATATCCAGGGTATTGTATTGTATGTCTTTATTTATATAGCGCCATTAATACATAGCGCTTCACAGCAGTAATACACGTGGTAATCAAATAAATAACAGATAATATAAATAACAGATCATGGGAATAAGCGCTTTAGACATAAAAGTAACATTAAGGAAGAGGAGTCCCTGCCCTGAGGAGCTTACAGTCTAATTGGTAGGTAGGGAGAACGTACAGAGACAGTAGGAGGGAGTTCTGGTAAGTGCGTCTGCAGGGGGCCAAGCTTTTTGTATCATGTGTTCAGAATATCCACAGTGCTATTCATATGCTTCTTTAAGCAAGTGTGTCTTAAGGTGGGTCTTAAAGGTGGATAGAGAGGGTGCTACTCAGGTACTGAGGGGAAGGGCATTCCAGAGGTGTGGGGCAGTCAGTGAAAAAGGTTTATGGCGGGAGAGTGCTTTAGATACAAAGGGGGTAGAAAGAAGACATCCTTGAGAAGAACGCAACGCGAGTCTGGATGGTGCATAACGAGAAATTAGGGCTGAGATGTAAGGAGGGGTAGAAGAGTGTAAAGCTTTAAAAGTGAGGAGAAGAATGGAGTGTGAGATGCAGGATTTGATCGGAAGCCAGGAGAGGGATTTCATGAGGGGAGATGCTGAGACAGATCTCGGAAAGAGTAGAGCAATTCTGGCAGCAGCGTTTAGGATAGATTGTAGGGGAGACAGGTGAGAGGCAGGAAGGCCGGACAGCAGGAGGTTACAGTAATCAATACGGGAGAGAATGAGGGCTTGAGTCAGATTTCCTCACTGCTTCCTTCCTACCTTTTCTGGCAGTACCCCATTCAAGATGGCCATCGCGATCTCCATTTCCCCTTGAATTGCATTGCGGCGCCACATCTATTCTGCGCATGCTCACCAATTCCAATATGGCCGCTGCCACTACCGCACATCTCAGTGGAGCAACAGAGCGTCTCCCTCTCACCTGAGGTACGGAAGGGGGGACCCAGCCATATTAGCCCTAGAAACCCCAGGTCCATCAGAGAGTGGAGAAAGTGACCCATAGGTTAGCATAGCTGAAACCCTGTCCATTCATCAGAAATAAGAGGTCCAGAACCTAGTGAGAAGAAATAAAGAAGTCTTCTCTACAAAGCCAGGTAGAACTAAGGTAATTAAACATGACCTAGTCTCTGAACCCGGAGTTCGAGTTAACCGTAAACCTTACCGAATCCCAGAGGCTAAAAGAGAGGCTATAAGTTTAGAGGTTTAAAAAAAATGTTAAAACTCAGTATAATTGAAGAATCCCAACGTGGGTGGAATAGCCCTATTGTTTTAGTCCCAAAACCAAATGGTACAACAAGGTTTTGCAATGACTACCGCAAACTAAATGCTGTTTCAAAATGTGATACGTATCCTATGCCTAGGGTTGACGAGTTGGTAGAGAGACTGGGCAAGGCCCAATATCTAACGAATCTAGATCTATCAAAAGGGTACTGGCAGGTTCCCCTCACAGAAAGGGCAAAAGAAAAGACGGCCTTCTCAACCCCAGATGGCCTCTTTCAGTATAGGGTGTTGCCTTTTGCCCTACATGGGGCCTCTGCCCCATTCCAAAAAATGATGGCTAAAATTTTGAAACCACATGTTCGGTTTGCTGCCATCTACCTAGATGATGTGGTAATTCATAGCAAAGATTGACAAAAGGCCAAGCTGTGCTAGATTCCGTTCGGTCTGCTGGATAAACCACTAACCCCACTAAATTCTCTATTTGTCTAGAGGAGGCCAAGTATCTAGGGTATACCATTGGCAGAGGTTTACTTAAACCCTAAACAGTCAAAGTAGAGGCAATACAAAATTGGCCAAGGCCAGTTACAAAGAAACAAGTGAGGACCTTTATGGCATTAATTGGCTATTATTGAAGGTTCATTCACAACTTTGCAACTAGGACAAGCCCACTAACCGACCTCACAAAAGCAAGAGGACTGCTAATGGTAAAGACTTCTCTAAACAGTTTTTAGTGCAAACTGATGCATCTGAGGTAGGGCTGTGCTCTCCCAGGGTGAAGAGCACCCCATCCTTCATTTAAGTAGGAAACTTAATCCCCAAGAGATAAATGACTCCTTAATCGAGAGAGTGCCTCGCAATAAAATGGGTTGTGGAGTCCCTCAAATACTACCTATTGGGGAGAAAATTCCAGTTGGTCACAGATCATGCACCCCTCACCTGGATGTGTCAAAATAGAGAGAAAAATGCGTGGATGACCTGGTAGTTTCTGAGTCTTCAACCCTTTAACGTTTCCATAAAACACAGGTCAGGGCTGAAACAGGGCAATGCCGACAGATTGTCAAGGATGCACTACCTGATATCCATGGTCACTTACCCCTCTAAATTTGAGCTGTAGGGCACGATACGTGACAGAAACCAGTGAGGCTTCCATGATACTGGAAAGCTTCTATCCTGTTTAGGCTGGAAAGTGCAGCCACAGGATGGATGTTCTCCATCTTACAGCTTCTCAGGTGCTGGAACTGAGGGATGAAGAATCCAGGCCAAAGATTGACTACTGCCTGATTTCTGTCACCTGCCCTGCTAACATGAAAGCAGCTATTTAAAGCTGGTTTCCTGCTTCTTCACTCTCTTCAAGAGCCTGGAGGCAGGACTGCTGCCATCAACCAGAAAGGGGAGAACCATTTCTGATAAAAGGGTAAATCATTTGTGTCCTATGTTTATTGTGAAGTTTGTTACTTTGTTTTGTTGGAAGTGGGCAGTCCGCCAAACTCTAGTCAGGGAAATCCATTGTTTAGTTATTGCTCAGTTGATACTTTATTACAAACATGGAGCTTGCACTTTATATATATATAGATATAGCTATAGATATAGATATATTTGTGCATGTGTACAGTGTCGCAGCAAATCTGTATATGAGTGTGTTTGTAAGAAAATGAATGGGTGTCCTTGTAATTAATAACACCACAGAGGATATGTTATGCTCATTATGCTGCCTGTAACACTTGTTTTACTAGCTGGAGAATACAGGAGACCCATGGGCGCACGATGAAAACGTACATCATATGAACTATTTTGAATGCATTTACTTGCTTATGGTGACTATGTCAACCGTCGGCTATGGAGACATTACAGCAACAACCACCTTGGGCCGCGTCTTTATGATCTTCTTCATCGTCGGAGGTTTGGTAAGGCATCCAAAAAAGTATTCGGGCAGGAGGGCCACTTACACAGCCACTTTTGGATAAGAGTCCACTGGGGTAATACAATTTTGGCTCAGCATTGTTCTTCTATTTGGCTAATGATGGTCACATAATGAATTGGGTAGAACAATAATAATAGAGTTAAACACACCAAACTCATTTTTACACAAGAAGCAAATGATGAAAATCTTTACTTTAAGGAAGCTTAAATCTTTCTAAGGAAGTTGATTGGATAAAAAATACAGTACTGTACATGTTTATTGTCGGCATTGTGAGACTGACTGTCTCTTAACCTGTAGTAATATTATTTCTTGTAGGTGCTGTTTGCCAGCCACATTCCAGAAATTGTGGATATTATAGGAAGCCACAAAAAGTATGATGGGTTCCACAGGATGATGGGAGGAAGAAAGTAAGTTTATTTGTTTGAAATAGGAAGAGTTGGCCATATAAATAGATATATCTTTATGGGACTTTTTGAATAAACCCCAAACCGACCATTTGAAAAATAAAAAACTCCCATTGACTTGAATTGGGAGGCGCTTCGGGACTTATTAATTAAGCCTCTATGACTCTTATGCAGTAAGCCTTGAAATCGCTTCCTACTACTGTAGAAGAGATTAGTTCCATTTAAATAAATGTGACTATAATAGCCTCCAGCACAGAAAAAACAGCTTCCCTGCATATTGAATAAGGACCTATTTATCTATCGAACCATTCTGCCTATATATAAATATTAAAAGGAGTTTTAACCAAAACCACATCTTGGATTTACCCATCATATTGTTCCTGATATGCTTCTTTCAACCCAACGTCTTCTGGCCTTCTGCACGGAAGAGGTTAACTATACTCCTGCGTGAAGGGGGCTTTACGGTCATGTAACAAATATACACCAACAGGGCCGCCGATAGGGGGGGAGCGCCGGGACAGGTGTCCCAGACCCGGAGGCTGCGGGGGGCCCGGCTGGCCAGTGCTGCAAGTTGGCCCGACCTCTGGCCCTGGCTCTCCATTAGCTGCCTGCATGCCAGCTTTACCTCACTGTCTGTGTCCCACACTGAGCTTCCACCGCTGGCACGTGACGGCCCTCTCTGACGTCAGAACACCAGAAGTAAGCTGGGCCTTCACTTCTGGTGTGCGACGGTATGAGAGGGAGGCCCGGCACGCATTGATATCGGAAGCACGTGGGACAGAGTGAGAGCAGGCCTGCAGGCAGTTGATGGATAGCAGGGGGCCAAGCCACGACCAGCAGCCGGACCTGGCCAGAGGTCAGACCCAACTTGCAGCGCCTCCAAAAGGCCCCCCGCAGACACTGGGCCGGCCTAACCATCCACAAGGTAAGTCTTTATATTTATATATATTGGGGGGAGTGGGGGTCTTTTTAATATGCATTGGGGAGGAATGGAGGTCTTTTTTATTTGTATTGGGGTGTGGGGGGGGTCTTTTTAATATGTATTGGGGGATGTAGGTGTCGTTTTAATATGTATTGGGGGAGTGGGGTCTTTAGGGGTTGGCAATTTTTGGTATGTATTTTGTGGGGGGTTTAAGTGAAAGTGGGGTAATTGACTGAAGGTGGAGGCGAATGAGAGGAGAGAGGCAGTGGGAGAGGAGGGAGTGAGTGAGTGAGGAAAAGAGTAAGAGTGAGACGCAGGGGAAGAAATACATGCAAAGCGTAGAGGGGAGGGAAAGTGAGAGGGGGTGAGTGAGGAAGAGGGAAAAAAACGGAGGGGAGAGAAATACATGGGAAGAGGGGGGAAATAGAGGGGGCTTGTGAGGTTTGAAATGGGGGTTGGAGGGCGGCTCGCAATACCGCCGACATTGGGGCGCGGGGCCTGCTCCATATGTTTGTCCTGGGCCCAACGATTTCTGTTGGTGGCCATACACACCAAGGCCCCTATCTAATATGCTGTGAAACTGTCTTCCCTTTACATTTTAGTTTGGTTGTAGACCTGTCAGACATGTTTTTGTGCTCTCAAATGGAATTTTAATTGCGGTACATTTTAGTTTGACAAGGTAACAAGATAGAGTTTTAATATACACTAATATTCTGCAGGCATATTGTGGTGTGTGGTTACATTACATTGGCCAGTGTGACTTCATTGCTCAACGACTTCTTGGAGAAGGACAGAGGGGAGATCAAAACAGAGATTATCTTCCTGGAAGAGTAAGTGTTGTCTGTCTGCTTCCCAGCTGGCCATGGCTTTGAAAGTAGCCTCAGTCACTTACATTCAATGTGTAACCCAGTGGTTCCCAAACTTTTTGGGTTCAAGGCTCCCCAAGGCGATCTGGATTTTTCCACGGCGCCCAAAGTAAAAACAAAGGTGTATATACATACCTAACAGTTGCAGTGCGCAGTTGGTGTCTATCCCAGTCACACATTCTCTCAGACACACACACACACTCTCTCTCTCACACATTCTCTCTCAGACACACTCTCTCTCTCACACACACACTCTCTCTCTCACACTCTCTCTCACACACACACTCTCTCTCTCACACACACACTCTCTCTCTCACACACTCTCTCTCTCACACTCTCTCTCACACTCTCTCTCTCTCTCACACTCTCTCTCTCTCACACTCTCTCTCTCACACACTCTCTCCCTCTCACACACTCTCTCTCTCACACACTATCTCCCTCTATCTCACACTCTTTCTCTCACACACACACTCTCTCTCTCACACACACTCTCTCTCTCTCACACTCTCTCTCTAACACACTCTCTCTCTCTCAGACACACTCAGACACAATCTCAGACACACACTCTCTCTCACTCTCACTCTCAGACACACACACACTCACTCTCTCAGACACACACACTCACTCTCTGACAGACATACACACACACTCTCAGACACACACACTCTCAGACACACACACTCACACACACACACACACACGCTCTCTTACACACACGCTCTCACACACACACACTCTCACACACACACACACTCTCACACACACACTCTCACACACACACTCTCACACACACACACTCTCACACACACACTCTCACACACACACTCTCAGACACACACTCTCAGACACACTCTCTCTCTCACTCTCAGACACACACACTCACTCTCTCAGACAGACAGACACGCACGCACGCACTCTCTCAGACACACACACTCTCAGACACACACACTCTCACTCTCTCAGACACACACTCACTCTCACACACACACACTCTCATACATACACACACA
>WSYH01008980.1:277-27319 GCA_036426205.1 Ascaphus truei | reverse complement strand
GGATAATGTTTTATTTTGAATGGGCACATGCACCATTATCCGACCTGGATAAGAGTCATTTTGCCCATTACTGCACTGTAATGTTATGGTTGTTGAGGGTACAGGGGATGTCATTCATTCCTAATAGTGTTATCTTTGCTCCCATTGAGGGCATAGGTAACCACACTGGCAATGAATGGGTGTATTGGCTAATATTGTGTTTTAATGTTTATTGTGGGTAGCGGGGGTGGGCAAAGGTGCTATTTGGCCCATGGGGAGTGTTTATGCCTACTGGGTGGGTAGTGGGAGGTGGGGTAACCCCTTTATTACTTTAGCAGTAGTAACCGCAAAGGTAATGATGGGGTTAACTCCTCTCGCAACCCCCTGCAAGGCCTAAACACCCATCATGAGCCAAACACCACCTTCACCAACCCCCGCTACCCACAATAAACCAGGCGTGGGTAGTTAACTCCTTAATTGTCTTAGCGGTTAGCCATAAGGTAATGAAGCTGCCTGTAAATGTATTTTCTTGCATAGGATTGAAGCTGGGTGTCTCCGGAGCTGGTATTAATGTGTTTCAGCTCCGGAGACTCTGGGCTTCAATCCAATGCAGGAAAAATGCATTTTTTCCCTAAATCCCACTCTCAAATCCCTTCTCGCCAGCCTTGTGGTGGCGAGATGAGATCTGTGATAAGCCCGTTATTTCAGAGCCCAAATGAGATTCTCGAGTCCACTAGCATAGCGTTATCTTATCGAAATGGTGCTATTTTGCTTTTTAAAGCTCCCGCTCTGTGTGTTTGGCCAGGAGCGAGAACGCTCGGAAAAATGCATCCCGTATGAGTTTGGCGGGTTGTCGAAGCTTTCTGAATAGCAAATCTGCCAAATCTTACAGGATGTACCAAAAAAGCTTGATGAATTGGTTACCAAACCTACTAAAAAAAGGCCCTTTAGAGTCTTGGGAGGTTTATTTGAATGTTCCATGTGTCCTCTCAGTTTTTTGCTCTCTTTCTCATGTTTGAGTGGCAAAATAAAGCCCATTTCATGGCAGAGGTTTTTTTTAAAACCTAGTACTTACTTGAAACAAGCCCCACAGTCAGTTTTTATTGTTTGAATGTCTTTAAAAGTGTTTCGTGATGCATTTTGCGAAATTTCACAGAATTTCCAAAAGTTCAAAGTGTTCACAATCTTGCTAGAAATTGACCCCGTTTCACTAGAAATTTGTTTGAAATCAAAAGTTCTAGGTTTTCAAGGGATCAAACAGAAACTGTCTTTTAGAGAAGATTGGAGCTGTGTAATGGGTTTAGTCCAAGTCATTAAAGGATGTTTCCGTCCGTTCCTCCTTCTCTTACCGTGCACCCCAAAACTGGAACAACCTACCAGAGACTCTCGCATCCACCACCAGTTTAAGTTCTTTCAAATCTAAGGCTGTCTCACATTTTAATCTGGTCTGTAACTGTTTCATACGCCCATAATATATATTTTCTTTAACTGTGCATGCAATGTCTTGTATATAATGTATACCCTGTTTATTTATGTAACTGTATTTGTAACCATGTATTATTTGTCTTAACTCTGTGCCCAGAACATACTTGAAAACGAGAGTTAACTCTCAATGTATTAATTCCTGGTAAAATATTTTATAAATAAATAAATAAATATCAACTCTTCTGTAGCCAAGAACTTCACCTGGTACCTCTCTTATGTTGACATCAAACGAATAGGACCTACAATAGGCCTTTCTTGAATCTTTTAAAGCTGAAGGACTACAGGTTAAAGATGATTATCGAGCGGATGTTGCTTCAATCCTGACCCCCCATCTCCGCTGATCAAAGGCTAGTGTGGGGCACCACATGCTCTTGGTTACTTACCCATGTCAGGTCCTTTCTGTTTTTTGGTTACCTCATCTAGAGGTGTCATTCGACCAGTCATGTACAGCACTTATCTTCAACATTGGTGGGCTAGGCTTTGTGTTGGCACATTGAAGTGTAGCATTTTTGGGATTTGTGCATCATTTATTATGCATCCAAAGAATGCACAATACATGTTTCTAACATGGAATTATGAGTGAAGAGTTAAAAAAAAAAAAAAAGACGAGTCCAAATCATTGCAAAAATATGTTTGTATCCAGTATCAAAATGAAAAAATGCATACAGGTATTTACATGTACAAAACTGTGAAATACACAGTGAATGAATAATAAATATAGAAAAAATATGAATATAATAAACTACCCGACACATCTACAAAATAATACTTACAAAGGCTGTCACGCTTGCAGGGTGAAGCTCTTTCTCGAGGCAGAATCAAAACATTAAGTTCCTGCTGTCTATAATGTATCAGAAACTGGAATAGGATTGAGAACCTGTGTGAGAGATGTGGATGCCTCTTTGAATGTTTTCTGTGTTTAATGTTCAGGCCTATAGGGGTTTTGTCATTATTTTATCCACTAAAACCTAAGTGTGTGTCAAATATGAACATTAAATTAACATGGATTTGTATCCAGCTCACATGTAATAAATAAACCACAGAATAAAGCCACATAATCTCCTACCAGCTATGAAATACTGAGTATATTTTTGTGATACTTGTCAGTTGTCAAAGATTTCAATAGAAACCCATGGTTTCAACTAATGTTTCAGCCTGCTCTTCTAATTTAAGTGAAACAGACATTCGTTCTGCAAATCTTTCTATTTAGCTGAAATGCTGTTAAAGCAATGAATAAAATTGCATCCTTTGAAAATCATTTCAGTGAGCATTCGTTTCTACATATTATCACATTTTTCCAAACATTACTTATTTTGCAATTGAGTACTTGGCAGAAATGTAGTTTAGGGCATTTTGATCAGATTATATGTATTTGTATGTAGTCTAGCCAGGCTGAAATTTTAGATGGTAATAAACAGCAAAAAAAAAAAAATGAAAAACGAACATCATAGCAAGGCTCTAAATGTTCAGATACTCTTGATTAACAGAAGCCAGATAACAGGAATATATTTAACCTTTTCATTGCAGTAAATGGCTCTGGTAGAAGATGAATTAATTAAAAATATGTATTATTCCATTTTGAACAATATATCAACTATATATATATATGTAACAGTGAGTGGGGAAGTGGGGGAAGTGGATGGACTGGGCGCTTCCTAAACAATATAGTAATTAGTGTGATAAGTGACACACCTTAAGTACACACAATAAACCTATCACCATATAGTGTTAAATAAAATAAATTAAAACCAGTGTACAACAGCAGCTCAACTTCCTCTTTTGGGATCGTTCCTAATCCCAGGATGTGAAGTATTTCTTTTCTTGGGGTTGAGGAGGAGCGCTGGATCTCGTGATATGTGAAAAGATATAGATATATATAGTGCAGATGGTAATTCACTGCTTTAAATGATGTAAAACATAAGAAATGAACTCACAAAGAACGTATAAAATCACTGCATGTCAGAGATCCTTCTCTCTCTGACTGGAGCCCTTTATGTTACTGGAGTCTGTATCCTCTCAGTGAAGTGGATGATATGAAAATAAAGAAAACCACAAATAGTGCAAATAGTATAAACTATACAAATGTATTATGCACAGGTAGTCAGGAAACTCACATTTTCCATAATAAAGTTGGGTGGTGGAGAGAACCGCCGATAGAAGCAGGCTGCTGTTCGGTGCTTCACTTTCCCCTCACAGTGTAGTTCAATGCCAGTCTGTGCCGTCGCGTCACTTCCGGTTTCGCGTCACGTCACTTCCGGTTTCGCGTCATAGGTGAGGGCGGGAAGCCAAAATGGGAGTGATATCAGCAGTGGATTGCCAGTCTTTGCCAGTCCTTCCAGGCGCAGAATCTCTCTAACTCTACGCGTTTCGCAACAGCTTCGTCAGGAGTACAATTGTATGGGTGTGCTCTAGTGTAATATATAGGCCCATCAATTAGTGTAGAGAATAATATGGTGAAAGTTAACCCCCTCAGCGCTCACACATAGCGCGAGGTCCAAAGCCCCTACAGTGAATAAATACATAAATACATAGCTAGACAATCTTTATTAAACTAAAAGAAGATAAAATATACAATATTTTTAATGTTGAACATATTGGTGTAAATAAAAATATTTCTAAATAAAGTATACACGTTAAAATGTTTCTATATACTGTATCCTAAAAATACACTAACTGTGTATAGAAGTGAAGAGGTATATGGAGGAAGGAAAAAGAAGATAGACATAATTATTAATCATGGTACATTATTAAATAGAGACATAAATGTCTATACATTGCAATGTATAAGACATTTAGTCTTTCTATTAATAATGTACCATGATTAATAATTATGTCTATCTTCTTTTTCCTTCCTCCATATACCTCTTCACTTCTATACACAGTTAGTGTATTTTTAGGATACAGTATATAGAAACATAACTGGATACTTTATTTAGAAATATTTTTATTTACACCAATATGTTCAACATTAAAAAATTGTATATATTTTATCTTTTTTAGTTTAATAAAGATTGTCTAGCTATTGTATTTATGTATTTATTCACTGTAGGGGCTTTGGACCTCGCGCTATGTGTGAGCGCTGGTGAGGGGGTAACTTTCACCTATTATTTCTACACTAATTGATGGCCTATATATTACACTAGAGCACACCCATACAATTGTATCCGACGAGAGCTGTTGCGAAACGCGTAGAGTTAGAGAGATTCTGCGCCTGGAAGGACTGGCAAAGACTGGCAATCCACTGTGATATCAATCCCATTTTGGTTCCCGCCCTCACCTATGACGCGAAACGGAAGTGCGTGACGCGAAACCGGAAGTGACGGACGGCACGACTGGCATTGAACTACACTGTGAGGGGGAAAGTGAAGCACCGAACAGCAGCCTGCTTCTATCGCGCGGTTCTCTCCACACCCAACTTATTATGGAAAAATGTGAGTTTCCTGACTACCTGTGCATAATACATTTGTATAGTTTATACTATTTGCACTATTTGGGTTCTTTATTTTCATATCACCACTTCACTGAGAGGATACAGACTCCAGTAACATAAAGGGCTCCAGTCAGAGAGAGAGAGGATCTCTGACATGCAGGATTTTATACGTTCTTTGTGAGTTCATTTCTTATGTTTTACATCATTTAAAGCAGTGAATTACCATCTGCACTATATATATCATATCTTTTCACATATCAGAGATCCAGGCGCTCCTCCTCAACCCCAAGAAAAGATATATATATATATAATATATATATATATTATATATATAATATATATATATATATCTATATATATTATATATATAATTCCACCCTGAGGAAGGTCCCACGAGGACCGAAACGTTGGTCATGTTTGTGCTATGTTTATTTTTTAATACAAGTTTTCTTACTTACCTTTGAGTGCTGTCTTGTGTCTGCTCCTGCTGAAGTGGATTATTTTTCTCTTACTATTGGTATAGGACATGCACCGCAAACTATATATTTATTTATTTATAAAATATTTTACCAGGAAGTAATACATTGAGAGTTACCTCTCGTTTTCAAGTATGTCCTGGGCACAGAGTAAAACAAATAGTACATGGTTACAAGTGCAGTTACATAAATGAACAGGGTATACATTATATACAAGACATTGCGTGCACAGTTAAAGAAAATATATATTTGAGCATATGAAAACGTTACAGACCAGGTTAAAATGTGGAACAGCCTTAGATTTGAAAGAACTTAAAACTGGTGGTGGATGTGAGAGTCTCTGGTAGGTTGTTCCAGTTTGGGGTGACGGAAGAGAGGAGGAAGTCTGGATACTTTGTTGAGCCTTGGGACCATGAATAGTCTTTTGGAGTCGATCTCAGGTGATAAGTGCTGCAAGTGGTAGGGGTGAGGAGCTTGTTCAGGTAGCTGGGTAGCTTGCCCATGAAGAATTTAAAGGCAAGACAGGAAAGGTGAACTTTGCGCCTAGACTCTAGTGTTGACCAATCTAGTTCTTGAGTATTTCGCAGTGATGTGTGTTGTAGTTGCATTGGAGAACAAAACGACAAATGAATTGTAGAGGGTGTCAAGTTTGCTAAGGGGGTTTGAGGAGCGAGCCATATACTATGTCTCCATAGTCAATAATTGGCATTAGCATCTGCTGTGCGATACGCTTTCTGACCAGGAGACTTAGGGAGGATTTGTTCCTGTTAAGTACCCCTGTTTGGCATAGGTCTTGTTTGTCGGGTCATGTGCATCCCGAATGTTAAGTAGGAGTCAAACCATAAGTCCAGGTATTTAAAAACTAGTGGCAGGTGGGGGTGGTGTGTTAGCGTTGGTTCTAATCAGGAGCTCAGTCACTGGAAGCTTTACAAATTTAGTCTTGGTCCAAATACCATTGTTACAGTCCTGTCAGTGTTTAAAAACAGTTTGTTTTGGGAAATCCAGTTTTCGAGTCTCAAAAAGTCAGAACTGAATTATGTGTTGAAGGTCAGAGAGGCTATGGCTGGTGGCATATAGGATTGTGTCATCTGCATACATGTGTATGAGGCTTCCTTACAAGATACTACCTATTACGCATTTACATCCCGGGCAACGCCGGGTCTCTCAGCTAGTTAGGTATAATGAAGACTGGAAATCGTCTTTTTTTTTTTTTGCATTAATATATTGTGTGTTCTTTCTTGATTATATCTGAACATTTTTTATCTATTGAGGAGACTTTTTCCAAATTACCCTTTATGTCTGCAGTTAATGTTTCACATATATTTTCTGTTGTTATTATTACTATAGATGGCCCTTTTCCCACTGAGTTTATTCTCCCTCTACACATATTCCCTTCAGTTTGGGAACACTTCCCCTGGTTTTCCGGTATTTATTGGCTTACACATGGATATTCAATGTGGTCTTATACATTGTTTCTGACAGGTATATATATGGGGCAGCCGGCACTCCCAATACCATAAACAGTTTGTGGTGCATGTCCTATACCAATAGTAAGAGAAAAGTAATCCACTCCAGCAGGAGCAGACACAAGACAGCACTCAAAGGTAAGTAAGAAACTTGAATTCAAAAATAAACATAGCACAAACATGACCCTGAGGAAGGTCCCACGAGGACCGAAACGTTGGTCATGTTTGTGCTATGTTTATTTTTTAATACAAGTTTTCTTAGTGTCTTACTTTATCCTTGAGTGCGTGTCTTGTTTCTGCTCCTGTTGCAGTGGATTACTTTTCTTTCTATCTAGTCTATCTATTTATTAATCTATCTATCTATCTATCTTCTATCTATCTATCTCTATCTATCTACATCTCTATCTATCTACATCTATCTATCGAATCTATCTATCTACATATCTATCCTATCTATCTATCTATCGATCTCTATCTATCTATCCGAGCTATCTATCTATCTATCTATCATCTATATATCTTATTATAATGAGTGACACTGTATGCCCTGTCTGCATCTTCCTGTGTCCCTAGGGGAAATCTCATTGGTCCGCTTGGCCCTCCCGCCCCAGCACACGGCCTTCTCATTTGCCCTTAAGGTGGAGTGACGACACACACACACACACACATTCACCCGCCCGCTCTCTTACCCTACCCCCGTCCCTTGAGTTCTCATCTCTCCCCCCGCTCCCTACCCTCCCGGTCCCCACCACACCTCACACCTGTCAAGCCTTCACCTCTCTGTCCTCCCTCTCCCCCCCCTATCACACTCACTTCCCTCCCCCCATTCACAACACTCGACCTCCCCTTCACCCCCACTTGCACTCTCACTTCTCAGCCTCCCTCCACTCTCCTCCCCCCTCCCGGTGTGCTCACTCACCTCCGCCCCCCCCCTCCCCGTTTGGTGGGGTGCTTCCACCGCACAACTCCCCCCCTGTACTCGACCTGATGTGCTCCACTCCGCTGTGTCTGCGCGTCGCTGGATGACTGAACCCTCCCCGGTGTGCGCCCTCACCTCCCCCCTCCCAGTTGTGCTCCACTCACCCTTTCACACCTCCCCCCTCCCCCGGTGGCTCCACTCCCTCCCCCTCCTCTATCCCCGGTGTGCTCCACTCACCTCCCCTGTGCTCCACTCACCTCCCCCGTGTGCTCCACTCACCTCCCCCCTTCCTCCCCGGTGTTCTCCCTCACCATCCCCCCCTCCCCGTGTGGCTCCCCTCCCTTCCGCCCCCCCCTCCCCCGTTGTGCTTCCCTCAACCTTCCCCTCCCTCCCTCGTTTGTGCGCCACGACCTCCTCGCTACCCCCCTTCTCGTGTGGCCCACTCCACCTCCCCCCCCTCACACCCGGTGTGCTCCACTCGAACCTCTCCCCCTCCCCGTTTGCTCCATTCACCCTCCCCCCGTGCTCCACTCACCTCCCCCTTGTGCTCCACTCACCTTGCCCCCCTCCCCAGTGTTGCGCGACACTCACCCTCCCCCGTGCCACACTCACCTCCCCCCCTCCCCCCCCCGGTGTCTCCATCTTCACCTACCCCCCTCCCTGGTGTGCTCCACTCACCTCCCCCCCTCCCCCGGTGTGCTCCTTCTCACCTCCCCCCCTCGTCCCGTGTGCTCCACTCACCTCCCCTGTGCTCCCACTCACCTCCCCTCCCCTCGCCGACGTTCCGTACAGGCATTGGCCAGGCAGCCTTAGCTGCACGGCGGCACCCTAGTGCGGCGGCGGCGCCCGGAAGAACCCCCCTCCCCTCCCTCGCGGAGTAACAAGATGGGCGGCACCGAAGGAGGGGTGACTGTGTGTGTGGCACTGGTGTAATCACTGTGGTCGTGGAACACTTGTGTGGGTTTTGTGTGTGGTGTGTGTGTGTTGTGTGGTGTGTCAACTGTGGGTGTGGTCAGACACTGTATGGGTGGAAACTGAGCTATACGCATAGGGGGGGGCCGGACGCGTAAGAGAGAGGGGGAGCAACGAACCTACATGGTGGAGTGGAGAGGAGGGACCCCAATTTTTAGCAACCCATAAGCAACCCACCCCCCCTCTGCCCTGGCACACCCCCCTCCTGTCCATCTGTCCCCCCTCCTTGCCACTGTCACCCCAACCACCCCCCCCCTCCCTGTCCACTGTCATCCCCCCGTCCTGTCCACTGTCACCTCCCCCCTCTCCTGTCGACACGTCTACCCCCCCTCCTGTCACTGTCACCCCCCCTCCTGTCCACTGTCAAACCGCCCCCCCCCCCTCCTTTCCCTGTCACCCCCGTCACCCCCACCCTCCTGGCCACTGTCACCCTGCACACCCGCCCCCTCCTGTCCACTTTCAACCACTCCCCCCCCTCCTCCTGTCTCACTCTCACCCCCCCCCTCCTGTCCACTGTCACCCCCCCCTCCTTGTCGCACTGTCCCTATCCCCCTCCTGTCCACGTCCCATGCCCACCTGTCCACTGTCCCTCCCTCATCTGGTCCCACTGTCCCGTCTCCTCCCTGTCCACTGTCACTCCCTCCTCCTGTCTCACTGTCAAACTCCCCCTCCTGTCCATTTCTCCACCCCAGGGGCCCCAGAACAGAGCCTTGTGGGACACCACAGGTGATATCCAGGGGGTTGGAGTTAGAGCCTGAGATGGACATAAGTTGGGATCTTCCTGATAGGTAGGGCTGAAACCAGTTTAAAGCATGTTTCCCTATTCCAGAGCTCTGGAGTTTGTTAAGCAGGATAGCATGATCGACTGTGTCAAAAGCCTTTGCAAAATCTAGGAATACTGCACCAGTGAGTTGTCCCCGTTCCATTCCACATTGGATTTCATTGCAAACTTTTAGCAGGGTAGTTACGGTGGAGTGTTTGGGGCGAAATCCAGATTGGAATTGGCTAGGGAAATTTGTCTTGGTGTAGAAATCGCTTAATTGGGAGTGGACACATTTTTCCATGACTTTGGATAGAATTGGGAGAAGTGAGATTGGCCTGTAGTTTGAGACAGTGTTTTTGTCCCCACTTTTGAAGATTGGGACAACTCTGGCAGTTTTCCAGGTCTTAGGGATATGGCCTGCAGACAGGATAGAGTTTACTATGGACGCAATTGGTTTGGCAATGGCTGGGGCACCAAGTCTTAGGAACCTAGATTGTAGTAAGTCGGGTCTACATTGGCTGCTTAGTTTTAGTTTGAGGAGCGCTTGTATAATCTCCTCTTCAGATACTGGGCCAAATTGAAAATTGTGGGCAGTGTTGGGAGGGGGTGGGACTGTAGGGATACTCCCAGGATGAGATTCATGTTTGGTGTTTGTGCTGCGTTTCGCTAATAGGTTAGTGGCACACCCCACAAAGTAATCATTGAATGCATTTGCGATGTCAGTGGGGTTTGTCAGAGTAATATCCCCCTTAGTGATATTACTTGGTTGTTGATGGTTAGGAGGCTGGAATATATGGTTGATAACTTTCCAGAAGTTAGCTGGGTTTGATGTATTCTTGTGGAGATTGTCAGAGTAATATTGTGCTTTTACATGCCTTGTTTGCCTTGTACACATGTTCCGCATGCATCTGTAGTGATTGAGATCCTTGGTAGTGCCAGTTACTTTGTAGCTTTTCCACAAGGCATCCCTGAACTGGTAGAGTGCTATAAGGTCAGGTGTAAACCATGGAAGGTGAGCCCACCGTACCCTTATTTTGCGTAGTGGAGCATGGGTATCGCGAGTTTTAAGAACTCGGATTGGAAATAGTCGAGCGCAGAATCAGGGTCGGGAATTAAATCGATTCTGTGCCATGGGCAGTTGGAAAGGTCATCCAGAAACTGTTGTGGGTTAAAGTTTTTAAATGTTCTAGTGAGGAGAACTTTAGGGCTTGAATGGGGCGGTTTAATTTTCCTTACACAGTACACTATTGCATGGTCACTGAAAATATCAGGAAGGATGCCAGAGGATTGGATTCTGCTGGGGTTTGAGGAGAGAATCCAGTCTAGCAAGGAATGGTTATGCGATTTCAGGTTTATCCGTGTGGGTTGGGAAATGAGTTGCGATAGGTTAAGTGACTTGAGTTCTATCTGGATTTTGTGGTTTTTAGGGTCAAGCCAATTGAAGTTGAAATCCCCAAGAACTAGCAGCTCACTCTTCTCATTCAGAGAGGAAATGGAGCCAAGAAATTGGGTGATATCAGTCAAGGATTCTAGAGGGGCTTTAGGGGGGCGGTAGATGCCAGCAAGCAAGATGGGCTTAGAAAAGGGGAGGCAGATTTTGCCAACTAGAATTTCAAAAGAGGGTGGGCTTGGTGGGCAATTTAAGAGTGTAAATTGTAATGTGTCTGCAATATAAAATAACACCCCTCCTCCTCTCTTTGACCTATCTCTCCTAAAAATGGAGTATCCCTGAATGGCAATATTTGCATCAGGGGTTTTAGGGGATAGCCATGTTTCTGTAAGAACGATGGCTTTGGGTTTATGCATAAGGCACCATGCCCTTTGTTCGTCCAGTTTGGGCAGCAGGCTCCGGATGTTTATATGGGCGACAGATAGCCCTTTTTGGAATTTAAAGGTGGAATTCTCAGGGACGTGGTTCAATATCACCTGCTAAAGAGAGTAATAGTATGAGTAGAAATTTGGTTAGTTGTTTGCAAGTTGTAGATTTGTGGTGTTTGCCTCAAGGGTCTTCCCAACTCAGCTACCTTGGCGGATGTATTCTCCAGAGAAATCTTTAGGCTACATGGCGTTCCTATTTCCATCGTCTCAGAGTGGGGGTCCCAGTTCATTTAGAAATTTTGGCGAGCTTTCTCTCAAAGATTGGGTATCTCCCTCCTGTTCTCCTCGGGTTATCATCCACAAACCAATGGTCAAACTGAAAGGATGAACCAAACTCTCGAACAGTATCTGAGATGCTTCTTTTCCGACTCGCAGGATAACTGGGTGGATCTTTTACCATGGGCAGAATTTACCATCAATTCCTTAAAGAACGAGTCCACTCAGGAGTCTCCTTTCTTCATTAACTGTGGGTTTCACCCCAGTAGTCTCCCTCTCTCACCTTCTCCTTCTGGAGTTCCTGCAGCCGACTCTCATATCACCAACCTGCAACAGTCCTGGAAGAAGATTCTCAAGTCCTTACGGTCTGCGGTGGACAAGCAAAAGATCAAAGCTGATCATCACCGTCAAAGAGGTCCTTCATTCAAGCCTGGTGATTTGGTCTGGCTGTCATCCAGGAATATCAGGCTCAAGTCTCCTTCACCTAAACTATCCCCCAGATTCTTGGGTCCTTTTAAAATCCTGGAGAAAGTCAATCCTGTGGCCTATCGCCTTGAGCTTCCCCCCTCTATGAAAATTCCATCAGTTTTCCACCTTTCCCTCCTGAAGGAATTTGTGACCAGTGCTCATTTCCCGGATCCCTCTCGGAGACCTATTCCAGTGTCCACCAAGGGTCAACAAGAACACGAGATACAGTCTCTCATCGACTCATTTATTTCCAAAAAAGGACTCCAGTTTCTGGTTCACTGGAAGGGCTACAGTCCTGAGGAACGGTCCTGGGTACCTGCACATCATGTCCACGCCCCAAGGTTGCTGTCTCAGTTTTGCCAGAAATTCCCCCTTATACCGTGGATGGATCACTCAGAGATTGATCCTCAAGGGGGGGTGTAACAGGGGACTTATCCCTGTTCAGTAATGTGCCTTTAATCCAGCAGTGTGGTGGTTAACCTCTTGTAGTTAATTACTAAACACCACCTGCCTGAATTAGATGGTTTAGAAAGGCTGTCTTTGAAACAGGAAATGAGAACTCTTTAGCTGACACCTGAGCTGAACTTGGAGACACACTTGTTTTGAGCTCTGCCAAAAGTTAGCAGAGGTGCTTTCAAGACACAAGGCCCAAATAAGACTTCTAAACCTGGATGCTGATTTTCTGTGCACGCTCTGTGCGGTTCCAGGAGAGCAGAGAAGCTTACTCTACAGCTGATAAACAGATAAGACTTTCATTATTAAGAGACTGCTTATATCTGCTTATTTTCATGCTATGTTTGGGGCTGGGGAGAAATGCTTGACTAGGGAGATGTGAATTGGTTGCATAGTGTTTTCACTAGAATTACTCCCAAGTGAATGGAAGCTTTGTCCCCCCCTCACCCCCCCCCCTGTGCTTGGATAATTTTCCTGATAAAAAGGAACAGGCACAATAAAGCCTATTATAATTTCACATTATAAAGCCTCCTAATTGTGTACCTCTGGGAACGTCCGTCCACATATGGTCGTCAGAAGTGGGACAAGAGGTGTCCTTGTAGTTAAAAAGGACCGGAGTTTTTATGTGAAATTTTTTGTTATGCTTTTTTGCCTACAAACAGTCTAAACAACTTGGAAAAAAAAAAAAAAAAACCCTCATGCAGCAGAGATCAGATTTAAGGGACACACACCACTGAAACTTACACTGCACTGAAACCTACAAAACCACAGATGGACTCTTTTCCCCAATACCAAGAAACTGCTGAAGCAGGTAAACCTTTAATTACCCATCACAAAGTGTAATACGGTCATTGAAATAGGGATTTTGCCTTCTAGCCATAGTCAGGGTTCAAGAAGTGAGTCAGCCCTTAAAAAGGGATAGGTTTTTCTTGTTTTCAGAAGTTTCGCTGAAGCAGTGAAAACAGATGGTGACCCACGAGTGGTACTGATTTTGCAAATAAAGGTTGCCACACCGCATAGGGCTACCAGCTGTGAATGGAGTATATGCAGAAAAGTGTGAAAATTGATACCAAAACTGTGCTGAAGCAGGGGTATTTTTAGCAAACAAATGCTGAGTGTAAAATTGCCCTATAAAGAAAAAATTTTTCTCAAAGCCAATTGCTGAGTGTTGAGTCCACTGCAAAGAATGTTTTTTTTCTACAAGTAAAAAAGTATGCCTATTATCTTGGGAGCAAAATAGACACCCAAAGTGTGAAGTGTGAATGCCATAATACCCAAAGATGAGACTGAAAATTACTGAACTCAGGCAGAAAACCAAATTCTGTTGCTGAAGCGGAGGAATTTCACCTAGCAAATAAATGGTGTATAGCAAATAGACTTTTTTACGTCACAATCTTGTATACCTGATAAGAGAAAATGCATGCACAGAACTGCTGATATTGAAAAAAAAAATTAAAAAAAAATTACCCAAGAAAGAAAAATCTACAGAGATGCCTGTGAGAGCCACGACCTCTACAAGCAAAATATGCCTATCTGTAGGACTATCACAATTGGGGGTTCTAGCAAATACAGTGGCAACAGCTGCAATAGCGCCTCCTGAGGTCAGGAAGAAAATGAAACCTGATAGCCTAAAAATGGAGGACAAGATGCAGCGTTCCTGTAATGAACCCTACCCCACTGAAGAGTGGCCCTTCCAGTCCAATAAAGAGGAAGACATCTCTTACGGGGAACCCGAACCGAGTCACACCCACAAAACACCCCAAGAATGGTGGGGGTGCCTGAACTCGGCACGAACAGAAAAGACCGCTCCCTATGATGACGAATATGATTAGCAGGAGACAGAGCGGGAGCAGTGGATCACCGAATATTTCTGTCAGCTAAAGCAGCTGCAAGAAAAGCCTGGCGTATATAATGAAGCTGCTAAAACTTCAAATAAAGATGGAGACCCCAGTATCCCTGAAGGGACAGTGTCATCCAAATCAAAAAGGAAGAAAAAGAAAAAGAAAAGTGGTTCTTCACTTACCGTGGAAGTAACAGACACGTCCGCAGATCCTGTGGAGAAAAAGGGGGACTGAGTTGCCCTGCAACCCATGTTTCCTACTGGCCGTACTAAGATTGCGTATATCTACGCCCTACTCACTGGAGATGCCCTGGCCTGGGCCTCCCCTCTATGGGAACGTGGTAACGAAATAATGCAAGATTATATTATTTTCAGACGTGAATTCCAACTTGTGTTTGATACCCTCGCACGGCACGAGACAGCTGCCTTCTCTCTCTTCCATGTTTTTCAGGGTCGAAATTCAGCTGCCAAATATGCCATTGCGTTCCGTACGCTGGCCGCCGAAGTCCAATGGAATGATGAGGCTCTCGCAGTGGCATACTGGCACGGACTCTCAGATACGATGAAAGACGATCTGGCCACTCACGCCCGGCCTACATCCCTGGAGGAACTCATCACCCTGAGCGTACGCATGGATCAGCGCACGCAAGAGCGATGACACGAGAGGCACTGTTCCCGTTCTTCTTCCTCTGTTATGTCTCACAGGTCAGTCGCCACTTCTCTCCTGGCTCTGGAGTCCTCGGACCCTATGCAGGTTGGCAGTCAATAACTCCAGGCAACCGAGAGAGCGCGGCGGCGCCAGAACCGGCTGTGTTTCTACTGTGCTTCCTCGGAACATCGTCTCCAAAATTGTCCCTTGTAGCCGGGAGACGGGCAACCCAGTAAAGGTAGAGGGGCTTCTACTGGGTACTGTCTCTCCTAACCCCTCTCCTCCCAAAACTCTCCCAAAGAAGCTGATGCTACCAGCCACACTGGAGGGTCCCAACCTTGTCGTAAAGGTCGAAGCGTTCATAGATTCTGGATCGGGCAGTAATTTCCTGGACCAGCAGTTTGCAGAGGAGAATCAAATCCCCATGGTCAAAAGGAAGAGCCCAAATGGCCTTGAGGCCATCGACGGATGACCACTCCATCTGGCTTTCATCATTTGGGAGTCTATTCCTCTTACCTTGACCCTGGCTGATGGTCAAAAGGAGGTAATTATCTTTGACGTTTTCCAGTCTCCTTCAGTACACATTATATTAGGATTGCCTTGGCTTCAACGCCACAATCTGCACATTGATTGGTCTGGTACCGTGCCCATCCAGTGGCCCTCGTCCGCAGATATTACGCCAGCGGATCCTCCTGTGGTTGTGCTTGCTGATCTGGACTCCGTACCTACCTACCTACCGTTCACCCTTGCCTGCCATGTACCATGAGTACCTGGACGTGTTCAACAAGGTACAAGCAGAGGTCCTTCCTCCTCATCGCCCCTATGATTGCCTGGTCGACCTCATCCCCGGGACTGTCCTGCCGAAGTCTAAGTCCTACCCACTCTCCATCCCGGAGACCGAGGCCATGACTACTTATATTCAAGAGAACCTAGAGAAAGATTTAATCTGCAACTCCATCTCTCCTGCCGGTGCGGGGTTTTTTTTTGTGAAGAAGAAGGATGGATCTCTAAGGCCTTGCATAGACTTCCGCGGACTCAATAAGATCACGGTGAAAAACAGGTATCCGCTTCTGCTCATTTCTGAACTGTTTGATCGTCTCCAAGGGGCCTCTATTTTTTCAAAACTTGACTTAAGGGGTGCCTATAATCTAATTCGCATAAGGGAGGGAGACGAGTGGAAAACAGCATTTAACACACGTTCGGGACACTATGAATACCTTGTTATTTATTTATAAAATATTTTACCAGGAAGTAATACAGTACATTGAGAGTTACCTCTCATTTTCAAGTATGTCCTGGGCACAGAGTAAAACAAATAGTACATGGTTACAAGTACAGTTACATAAATGAACAGGGTATACATTATATACAAGACATTGCGTGCACAGTTAAAGAAAATATATATTATGAGCGTATGAAACAGTTACAGACCAGGTTAAAATGTGAGACAGCCTTAGATTTGAAAGAACTTAAACTGGTGGTGGATGTGAGAGTCTCTGGTAGGTTGTTCCAGTTTTGGGGTGCACGGAAGGAGAAGGAGGAACGTCCGGATACTTTGTTGAGCCTTGGGACCATGAATAGTCTTTTGGAGTCTGATCTCAGGTGATAAGTGCTGCAGGTGGTAGGGGTCAGGAGCTTGTTCAGGTAGCTGGGTAGCTTGCCCATGAAGAATTGATAGGCAAGACAGGAAAGGTGAACTTTGCGCCTAGACTCTAGTGTTGACCAATCTAGTTCTTTGAGCATTTCGCAGTGATGTGTGTTGTAGTTGCATTGGAGAACAAAACGACAAATTGAATTTTAGAGTGTGTCAAGTTTGCTAAGGTGGGTTTGAGGAGCCGAGCCATATACTATGTCTCCATAGTCAATAATTGGCATTAGCATCTGCTGTGCGATACGCTTTCTGACCAGGAGACTTAGGGAGGATTTGTTCCTGTAAAGTACCCCTAGTTTGGCATAGGTCTTGGTTGTCAGGGTATCAATGTGCATCCTGAATGTTAAGTGGGAGTCAAACCATAAGCCCAGGTATTTAAAACTAGTGACAGGTGTTAGGGTGGTGTTAGCATTGGTTCGAATCAGGAGCTCAGTCACTGGAAGCTTTACAAATTTAGTCTTGGTCCCAAATACCATTGTTACAGTCTTGTCAGTGTTTAGAAACAGTTTGTTTTGGGAAATCCAGTTTTCGAGTCTCAAAAAGTCAGACTGAAGTATGTGTTGAAGGTCAGAGAGGCTATGACTGTGTGCATATAGGATTGTGTCATCTGCATACATGTGTATTGAGGCTTCCTTACAAGCTGTGGGAAGATCATTAATGAACACTGAGAAGAGAAGGGGCCCCAGAACAGAGCCTTGTGGGACACCACAGGTGATATCCAGGGGGTTGGAGTTAGAGCCTGAGATGGACATAAGTTGGGATCTTCCTGATAGGTAGGGCTGAAACCAGTTTAAAGCATGTTTCCCTATTCCAGAGCTCTGGAGTTTGTTAAGCAGGATAGCATGATCGACTGTGTCAAAAGCCTTTGCAAAATCTAGGAATACTGCACCAGTGAGTTGTCCCCGTTCCATTCCACATTGGATTTCATTGCAAACTTTTAGCAGGGTAGTTACGGTGGAGTGTTTGGGGCGAAATCCAGATTGGAATTGGCTAGGGAAATTTGTCTTGGTGTAGAAATCGCTTAATTGGGAGTGGACACATTTTTCCATGACTTTGGATAGAATTGGGAGAAGTGAGATTGGCCTGTAGTTTGAGACAGTGTTTTTGTCCCCACTTTTGAAGATTGGGACAACTCTGGCAGTTTTCCAGGTCTTAGGGATATGGCCTGCAGACAGGATAGAGTTTACTATGGACGCAATTGGTTTGGCAATGGCTGGGGCACCAAGTCTTAGGAACCTAGATTGTAGTAAGTCGGGTCTACATTGGCTGCTTAGTTTTAGTTTGAGGAGCGCTTGTATAATCTCCTCTTCAGATACTGGGCCAAATTGAAAATTGTGGGCAGTGTTGGGAGGGGGTGGGACTGTAGGGATACTCCCAGGATGAGATTCATGTTTGGTGTTTGTGCTGCGTTTCGCTAATAGGTTAGTGGCACACCCCACAAAGTAATCATTGAATGCATTTGCGATGTCAGTGGGGTTTGTCAGAGTAATATCCCCCTTAGTGATATTACTTGGTTGTTGATGGTTAGGAGGCTGGAATATATGGTTGATAACTTTCCAGAAGTTAGCTGGGTTTGATGTATTCTTGTGGAGATTGTCAGAGTAATATTGTGCTTTTACATGCCTTGTTTGCCTTGTACACATGTTCCGCATGCATCTGTAGTGATTGAGATCCTTGGTAGTGCCAGTTACTTTGTAGCTTTTCCACAAGGCATCCCTGAACTGGTAGAGTGCTATAAGGTCAGGTGTAAACCATGGAAGGTGAGCCCACCGTACCCTTATTTTGCGTAGTGGAGCATGGGTATCGCGAGTTTTAAGAACTCGGATTGGAAATAGTCGAGCGCAGAATCAGGGTCGGGAATTAAATCGATTCTGTGCCATGGGCAGTTGGAAAGGTCATCCAGAAACTGTTGTGGGTTAAAGTTTTTAAATGTTCTAGTGAGGAGAACTTTAGGGCTTGAATGGGGCGGTTTAATTTTCCTTACACAGTACACTATTGCATGGTCACTGAAAATATCAGGAAGGATGCCAGAGGATTGGATTCTGCTGGGGTTTGAGGAGAGAATCCAGTCTAGCAAGGAATGGTTATGCGATTTCAGGTTTATCCGTGTGGGTTGGGAAATGAGTTGCGATAGGTTAAGTGACTTGAGTTCTATCTGGATTTTGTGGTTTTTAGGGTCAAGCCAATTGAAGTTGAAATCCCCAAGAACTAGCAGCTCACTCTTCTCATTCAGAGAGGAAATGGAGCCAAGAAATTGGGTGATATCAGTCAAGGATTCTAGAGGGGCTTTAGGGGGGCGGTAGATGCCAGCAAGCAAGATGGGCTTAGAAAAGGGGAGGCAGATTTTGCCAACTAGAATTTCAAAAGAGGGTGGGCTTGGTGGGCAATTTAAGAGTGTAAATTGTAATGTGTCTGCAATATAAAATAACACCCCTCCTCCTCTCTTTGACCTATCTCTCCTAAAAATGGAGTATCCCTGAATGGCAATATTTGCATCAGGGGTTTTAGGGGATAGCCATGTTTCTGTAAGAACGATGGCTTTGGGTTTATGCATAAGGCACCATGCCCTTTGTTCGTCCAGTTTGGGCAGCAGGCTCCGGATGTTTATATGGGCGACAGATAGCCCTTTTTGTCCCCGTTCCATTCCACACTGGATTTCATTGCAAACTTTTAGCAGGGTAGTTACGGTGGAGTGTTTGGGACGAAATCCAGATTGGAATTGGCTAGGGAAATTTGTCTTGGTGTAGAAATCGCTTAATTGGGAGTGGACACATTTTTCCATGACTTTGGATAGAATTGGGAGAAGTGAGATTGGCCTGTAGTTTGAGACAGTGTTTTTGTCCCCACTTTTGAAGATTGGTACAACTCTAGCAGTTTTCCAGGTCTTAGGGATATGGCCTGCAGACAGGATAGAGTTGACTATGGACGCAATTGGTTTGGCAATGGCTGGGGCACGAAGTCGTAGGAACCTAGATTGTAGTAAGTCGGGTCCACATTGGCTGCTTAGTTTTAGTTTGAGGAGCGCTTGTATTATCTCCTCTTCAGATACTGGGCCAAATTGAAAATTGTGGGCAGTGTTGGGAGGGGATGGGACTGTAGGGAAACTCCCAGGATGAGATTCATGTTTGGGGCTTGTGCTGCGTTTCGCTAATAAATTAGTGGCACACCCCACAAAGTAATCATTGAATGCATTTGCGATGTCAGTGGGGTTTGTCAGAGTAATATCCCCATTAGTGATATTACTTGGTTGTTGATGGTTAGGAGGCTGGAATATATTGTTGATAACCTTCCAGAAGTTAGCTGGGTTTGATGTATTCTGGTGGAGATTGTCAGAGTAATATTGTGCTTTTGCATGCCTTGTTTGCCTTGTGCACATATTCCGCATGCATCTGTAGTGATTGAGATCTTTGGTAGTGCCAGTTACTTTGTAGCTTTTCCACAAGGCATCCCTGAACTGGTAGAGTGCAATAAGGTCAGGTGTAACCCATGGAAGGTGGGCCCCCAGTACCCTTATTTTGCGTAGTGGAGCATGGGTATCGCAGAGTTTTAAGAACTTGAATTGGAAATAGACGAGCGCAGAATCATGGTCGGGAATTAAATCGATTCTGTGCCATGGGCAGTTGGTAAGGTCATCCCGAGACTGTTGTGGGTTAAAGTTTTTAAATGTTCTAGTGAGGAGAACTTTAGGGCTTGAATGGGGCGGTTTAATTTTCCTTACACAGTACACTATTGCATGGTCACTGAAAATATCAGGAAGGATGCCAGAGGATTGGATTCTGGTTTGGTTTGAGGAGAGAATCCAGTCTAGCAAGGAATGGTTAGGCGATTTCAGGTTTATCCGTGTGGGTTGGGAAATGAGTTGCGATAGGTTAAGTGACTTGAGTTGTATCTGGATTTTGTGGTTTTTAGGGTCAAGCCAATAGAAGTTGAAATCCCCAAGAACTAGCAGCTCACTCTTCTCATTCAGAGAGGAAATGGAGCCAAGAAATTGGGTGATATCAGTCAAGGATTGTAGAGGGGCTTTAGGGGGGCGGTAGATGCCAGCAAGCAAGATGGGCTTAGAAAAGGGGAGGCAGATTTTGCCAACTAGAATTTCAAAAGAGGGTGGGCTTGGTGGGCAATTTAACAGTGTAAATTGTAATGTGTCTGCAATATAAAATAACACCCCTCCTCCTCTCTTTGACCTATCTCTCCTAAAAATGGAGTATCCCTGAATGGCAATATTTGCATCAGGGGTTTTAGGGGATAGCCATGTTTCTGTAAGAACGATGGCTTTGGGTTTATGCATAAGGCACCATGACCTTAGTTCGTCCAGTTTGGGCAGCAGGCTCCGGATGTTTATATGGGCGACAGATAGCCCTTTTTGGAATTTAAAGGTGGAATTCTCAGGGACATGGGACAGAGCTGAAATGGGAGGACCTGGGTTAGGTTCAATATCACCTGCTAAAGAGAGTAATAGTATGAGTAGAAATTTGGTTAGTTGTTTGCAAGTTGTAGATTTGTGGTGTTTGCCATTTGAGTGAGCAGTGGTTGGTGTGCTGGTTTTTAGAGTTCTCCACCAACATTCAGTAGATAGTGCAAGGCTTCTGAGTAGTCCAGGGTATATGGTGATGTTGGGTGTGGGCCAGGATGGAGGAGTTTTTAGTGGATAGAGGGAGTAACATCTCCATGAGGCCAGGAGAAAGAAAAAAGTTAAAATACATAGCAGGTTCATGATGGCAGAGGTAGGCAGTGCTGCAAGGAGCTGTTGTGAGCAGAGTGAGTGTGAGCAGACTAACAGCAGGTGTGTGCCTGTTCCTTGTCAAATGTTTAGCTGTTTTGCAATGCTAGAGTCAGTTCAGGGTTTCAGTGTATTGTGCAGTCAGTTTTGGGAGAAACTGCAGTAAATAAGTTGTAAAGGGGTGGGGGGGTTGAAATGGGTAGGTTAGCAAGCATGGGATCATAGTGTGAACTGAATAGCTTACCGTTTGTTGTCTTGAGTAAAAGAGTGTGCAGTAGTTCCAGTCCCCAGTCACCTCTAGTCAAACTATAGTCTAACTGTATTTATCACTTAAAAAGCTCACTTTAAATGCCTCACTGTCTAATGCCAATTGCAGTTCCTGCAAATTGCAGGAGAGGTGTTTGTTTTATACAGCTAAAACAGTCACATGCCCCTCCCCCTCCCCAATCAATCAGCTTGTTCCAGTTGGTCAATTAACAGCACAGAGTTAAGTGGGAGAAAAAAAAAAACACTTTTTAGATTCAAACATACTAACTTATATCAATTCTACAAGGCCAGCGTCAGTCTTTTACACAGGATTTGCACATCAGGAACATACTTATATCAATACTACAAGGCCAGAGTCAGTCCTTTACACAGGATTTGTACATGCAGTACCAATATATGGTATTGGGAGTGCCGGCTGCCCCATTTGCTTTATATATATTGTGACATAGTCCAAAGATGTTAGGCAGCTTTCTGCCCCATTTTAGAGCAGAAAGTGCAGGAATAGTTCAAAATGATCCGTTCCACAGCTTCCCATTAACTCAGGCAGCTGGATGGAAAATCCAGACCACAGATTACAATGGCTCTAGTTCTCCCTCACCTGCTCTTCTAATCACATGCACAGGTATTTAGAGCAGAGAGGTTTTGCATTTCCTTTTTACTTGAAATAACAGTGTGGGAAATACTGTAACAATGAAATGGCCGCCCAGCTGAACTAAAGTACAGATGCTATGAGTGAAGTCTGTCCCACTGTGTATATCAGTTGTGCTTCTAGCATACACAGAAAATGTGCGAAGTGTGGATGCAATAGCACCCTGAACCCAAACAGAAAACAAAATTTTTTGCTGAAGAAAAAAAAAAAAAAAAAAAAAAAAAATTTTTTTGCATCTAGCAAGTGCTGTTTGTAAAGCTAATGCCTTTTTGCTGAAGTGAGTGAATTTGCAGCTAGAAAGTGCTGTATGTAAGTTGCTGAAGTGAGTGAAATTGCAGCTAGCAAATTGTCTCTGCCGGGTTTCTAAAATGGCCGACGTGGAATGTTTGTTTTGCAATGCACGTAATCTTGAAAAACAGTGTCCCTTCAGGCCATACGATGATGATGACGACTCGTATGTGGCCCCGGGAGGAGAGCCGTACCCACAGATGAATTTAGTATGCTGGGCCTGTCGTGAAGTAGGTCACATGGAAGATGTGTGTCCCAAAATTTTCAAAGACAAACAGCTGCAAAAGCAAGCAACGCCCTGTGAGTGCAAGCAAGATGTGGAAGCTACCAGTGAGTGTGTGCCCAGTACCACTGATATCTCTGGAGCTAATAAAGCAAAAAGAAAGAAGAAGAAAAAGAAAACTGTTCCTCAAGTCACAGGGGAAGTGACCGAGCCACTTGAACCTGAGCTGTCAGGACATGCGTCAGAAAGGCGCCAAGATGTGCTGCAGACCGGAGTGACCGGCAGAAATGTCACGGGAACAGTGGCAAAGGAAAAGGAGGAACAAAGGGAAGCTGAATCCTTGAACCAGGATAAAGAGGCTTTGGTTTCTGCACTCCAAGCTGCCCGCCATAAATATGAAGTCCTGTGGCAAGGTTTGGTGAAGGAGCGAGAATGGAGCAAGAAGGAGCGAGAATGTTGGATGAAAGAGCGAGAATCGAACGCCGAATTACAGAGGTGTATACTTCCAGCTTTACAGGAGTACGAGGCTTTGAAGAAAACAGAGTCTCTCTTACGGAGTGAGCTGGAAGAGGTGACGACTAGTCTGGAAAAGGCCAACACCGTAATTGCTATCCTAAAACAGAAATACGGGAAGGCTCTACAAGAGGTTCACGCGCTCAGCACAGAGGTGCAAAACTCACGCCTGGAGGGCCACGGTCTGAACACAGAGCTGGGAATGTTGAAGCAAACCCATGAGATTGCCCTGACTGAGTTAGAGACTGTAAAGCAAGAAAACGAAACTCTGAAATTGGAAAATTCAGATTTGACTGACCAAGCAGAAAAAGTAAAGAAACAGTTGACTCAGGAAAAATTAGAAGTGCAGGAAGCACTACAGAATGCATTGATGCACACTCAGAGCCAGCACCAGGAAGAAATGGACGCTCTGAGAACAGAATTGCGACATGTATGCACGAAACAGAATTCTCTCGCGGAGGAACTTAACGTTTTGAAAAAGGAGAAAAGCATTAGAATAATTCAGAAGCACTGCAAAGCTCTTATCCAAGGAAGAAGGGAAAGAGAAAATTATCGGCGTAAACGCGCCGCAACTATCATCCTACAGGCTGCCTACAGAGGGATGAAAATTCGTCAGTTTAATCGCCGGAATAAAGCAGCCTGTGTTCTTCAATCATTCTACCGTGCCCGCATGGTACGAAACAGGTTCCTCATTATGAAAGGAGCAACTATAAAGATCCAGTCTCTGACTAGGATGACACAGAACAGGATTCGCTATCAAACCCTGAGAAATGCGTCACTGGTTATCCAGCGGTACTTCCGCCTGAATAAATGTAGGCCTCAGGAAAGAGAGGCCCAAGACTACATGCCTGCTGGCTGCAAAGGTAAAATGCCACAGGGTACAGCCGGAGTTAGTGAGAGCCCCATCAAGGTAATCAGTGCTTCATCTTCTAAGTACCATATAATTGCCCCAGAGGGGAAATCCCAAATCTTTGAGAGTGATGGTCGTGAGAAAATACATGGCAGTAAGAAGTACCATAAAGGTTCAAAGGTTGCAAAGCAAAAGCGACGAAGGTCAACGCTGGCCTTGAATTTTTCCGGATCTCGCCACTCTGGGCCACAATATAAAGACAAAGACTATCCGGCCCCAGAGTTCCGTCAGAAGCTAAAGAAACAGTCCAGTCATTTGCAGGTTGCAGCAGCCTATGAAATAAAGTCAGGAAACGTAATGGACTGGAAGTCAAAGAGAAAAAAAAATGTGTTTGGGGATTGACCGATATTTTTTTTTGTTATTACACGTGTGGACTATGTCACGGACACTTAACTATGCAAATAAGCTATTGTAGTTAAGGTATATTAGGCATCTAGAATAAGCATTTTGTCAATGTTACAGTGTTATATTGGTTCTCTGTGTTGAAAATGTAGCTAAACTACAAATTAATATACAGGGTTGATGGCCCTTTCAGTTGGTAAATTATATAATGAGGTTCATATTCTAGAGTAGAACAACCCAGGGAGGTAATAGAAATTGTCTGGTTTTCTGAATATATTTAGCATATCCTGGGTTGTAAGAATGTGTGCTAGACACTTATTTTTCAAAATAGTTCCCTAATAGAGAGCAACAAAATATGTTTGCCAAATATAGTCTCTTATGACGAAACCTATTGTCCATAATTGCCGTGGGAAAAGTTCATATTCGTGTCATGTGAATACTTAATGTTGTACTGAGGAGTTAGCTCAAGTATTTCAGGTAGGACGCTCACCCCAGTGAGGTCCATGGCCGCTCACCCCAGTAGGTGTGAGCTGGGGAGGGGGATATGTGACATAGTCCAAAGATGTTAGGCAGCTTTCTGCCCCATTTTAGAGCAGAAAGTGCATGAATAGTTCAAAATGATCCGTTCCACAGCTTCCCATTAACTCAGGCAGCGCCAGCTGAACTAAAGTACAGATGCTATGAGTGAAGTCTGTCCACTGTGTTATCAGTTGTGCTTCAGCATACACAGAAAATGTGCGAAGTGTGGATGCAATAGCACCCTGAACCAAACAGAAACAAAATTTTTGCTGAAGAAAAAAAAAAAAAAAAAAAAAAAAATTTTTTTGCATCTAGCAAGTGCTGTGTTGTAAAGCTATGCCTTTTGCTGAGTGAGTGAATTTGCAGCTAGAAAGTGCTGTATGTAAGTTGCTGTGAAGTGAGTGAAATTGCAGCTAGAAATTGTCTCTGCCGGGTTTCTAAAATGAGACGTGGTGTTTGTTTGCAATGCACGTAATCTTGAAAAAACAGTGTCCCTTCGAATAGTTCAAAATGATCCGTTCCACAGCTTCCCATTAACTCAGGCAGCTGGATGGAAAATCCAGACCACAGATTACAATGGCTCTAGTTCTCCCTCACCTGCTCTTCTAATCACATGCACAGGTATTTAGAGCAGAGAGGTTTTGCATTTCTCTCTCTCTCCTTGGAGCCTGGAGGCTGGGGGTATCGCTGCTTCCCTGCATCCAGTATCGGGGTTGACGGCCCCTCCAAGTATCACAGTACCAGAGGATTTGCCTGGACACGGGACCGAGTTCCCACCACGAACAGATAAGACCAAACAAATGTTTACTGCTGTTGCTAAAAGACTGTGCTGTATCTAAGTGACCCTAAATGAGAGAGCATTGTTTTAAGCTGGGGAACCAGGTTAGTTGGCCAGCAGCTGTTAGAGAGACTGATTCTATGTGTAGTTAGATCCCTGAAAGGGATAGGATTTTGTTTATATAATTTGGTTTCTTTTTACTTGAAATAACAGTGTGGGAAATACTGTAACAATGAAATGTGAATGAACTGCTGAATGAAAGTATCTGAGACCTCTCACCTACACATGTTTAAGCTGCAGTACCTTACTTGGATGAAAATAAAGCAGGCAGAAGCCTGAGTTAAGCAGCTTAATACTTTGCATGATCCTGTTTTTGTATTAAATAACCCTAGAAGACTGTGTCGGGAAGAACCCAGACAGCGTTCAGCACTACAAAAGGGGGCGTTGTCACAATATATATATATATATATATATATATATATATATATATATATATATATTTCACTTGCCTTCAGTTTTCCTTTGCACCTCTAGCCATAAAACACATCCACACCCGGGGGAAGGAACAGCAACAGATAAAATTCCAAGAGACACTGTTTTTAAGTAATCCTTGCTTCATTCATTGTAACATCGCCGGAAAAAGAGATCAGTGTATCTCGAAGCTCGCACAAATAAAAGCATTTCGTTAGCCACAGAACGGTATCATCTATTTATTTTTGATTATAATATAATATATATATTTATATAGATATATATATATATATGAGAAAAAGAAGAGATAGCGCACGCCCCCATAGCGTAAAATGTACATTTAATGGTATAAAAGGAGGGGGGGGGAGGAAATGCACTCACAAGGGTAAAAACAATTCAGGCAATTTGTGAATTATATCACACACCATCTGGTTTCTCTGCATCAATAGTCCACAATTCGAAGCTCCCTCAGGGCTGTGGAGATGATGTAGCTATTGCAGGGAACCAGAGGTGCTTTCAGAAAATGAAAATCCGTCTGTTAAAAGTTCCAGAGACTGCCTCCTGTATTCGAGTGGCTGGAATAAATTTTGCTCGAAGCGGCCTACTCGTGCGCATGCGTGACGTCGTAATGACGTAATGGCGTTCCTTGATGCGTTTCATCATCACCAGACGGCGACTTTCTCAAAGGGCTAGTCATGAATAGTATAAGGAGCTGTG
>WSYH01008979.1:0-27320 GCA_036426205.1 Ascaphus truei | reverse complement strand
TGCTCATCTGCATGTCTTAGGCAGGTCTGCAACCCCGCCTTTCCCCATTATCACCCAGCATACAGCACTTCCACTGCAGCAAGGGATTCTGGGAAATGACATGCAAATGAGCACACAGTGTCACTTTTTGCCTCAAAAACCATTTTTAACATGGTTCCCTATAGGCTTAAGCTTGCTGCATGGTCACAGCTTTGAGCACAGCCAGGGTTAAGGTGCATAGGCTATACCATAATACTGAGTTAAGTTATGGTGAGTAATGTCATGGCATGTCATTTCCCAGAATCCCTTGCTGCAGTGGAAGTGCTGTATGCTGGGTGATAATGGGGAAAGGCGGGGTTGCAGACCTGCCTAAGACATGCAGATGGTTATTGAGGCAAAAAGTGACACTGTGTGACTCCGGGAGCAGAGAAGCGTTCTCGTGTGGTAACGGGGGAAGGGAGCAGCGCTGATTGAGACGACCCTAGGGAGCGATTCATGGTATCTTTGCTCGAGATTGCAATTGCTGTGGATGACCAGCTGTTCCAGACTCATCACTTAATTGTTCCAGATCCCAGAGTGGATACAAGGCTTGATATTATCCTATACGCTGTGAGTGCATATTATACCTTCTGGCGGTTTACTTTGTTAGAACATACTACCCTATGTTTGTTTTTTCTTGTCTCCATTTGCGCCTAGGTCATTCTCTTTGGAAATTTTCGTTACCAGCCTGTGGAGCGGTAGACCTTTTGGCTGCAGACTGAGTCAGGGAAAGTTAGACTGTAAGGGTTTATACCCTCCATTACATGTGGTAATTATTCTATTTACTAATTTCAGTGTGGTTGCGCTCATTGTATTTCTGTTATATATATATATATATATATATATACAGACATACATACATATCCAAATACTGAAGTACTTATAAAATTATGTAAATATCCAACTTGGGAGAAACCCAACACCATCACAATGACCCATTGTAAAATGTTCCGTTCCAAGCAACGTGATCATGTACACATACCAGAATACCCCTGGGTGTGCTGGAGTGGTTTGAAAACGTTTACCTTTAATGCAGCAGTCTCCCCCCCCCCCCCCCTCCCAAAACATTGATTTTATTAAAGAGTTTACTTGATCTGTGAGGGTTTGGGGGGAAATTCCCATAGCTCATCCCTGGATCCCTGGGGTGCCTACATTTTCCAAGGGGCAAGACTATGAATGTTTTCTATTAAAAAAAAATTTTTTAATGGCTGCCGGGGTCACCACTAGAAAGCTGCAACCCCCCTCCTGGCGTTGCCGTTCCCTATTGGCCGGTGTGTACCGTGTCTGCTTTGTTTCCCCCGGATTTCCCCATTAGGCATCTCTGTAACTTTTCATTTTTTCTTTTTGCATTGGTTTTGACTCATTGCTGCTGGGAGACTCTCTCGATGTGCGGAGCATTAAACTTACTCACCCACGTTCAGAAATAGGGCTTAAAATGCCAATTCTCCCACAAGGCAGAATTCACACTTTAAAGGCTGGTACCTTTCCAATATCACAACCAGCGTCCTCTCCCTGCACAGGAAGCATTTCACTCCAAGGTCAAGAACTCCCGATTCCAGCATTTGCTTTGTTGCACAGCGTCAGGGACATCTGCCACCCACTTCCTCTGCTGACTGATAAACAGGGATTTGTTCTGCCGCCCTGGAACACAGTGTCGCCACGCACGCCGTTTCCATAAATGAATGTCGATGAGACGGTCTCTTCTGCCCATTGAACAACGGCTGCATTTTTGGAGGCAGTGGATGGCGGATCTGCTCACAGTGTTACTTTGTGCCAGTAACCGTTCCACTGCCAAAGCACGGAACGGCTTCCTACTCCCTTTTGCACAACAGGCCCACTTCACAAGGCATACTGGCATTGCAAAAAAAAAAGTGCAAAGTGCAAAAAAAAGTGCAAGCATCCGCACAACGTAAAATTTTGTGCTAGATTATGTGGTTCTATGTTTCATACTGTGTGCGATGGCGCCTTAGGCTGGGCTCATACTGTGTGCGATGGCACCGTAGGCTGGGCTCATACTGTGTGCGATGGCACCTTAGGCTGGGCTCATACTGTGTGCGATGGCACCTTAGGCTTGGCTCATACTGTGTGCGATGGCGCCTTAGGCTGGGCTCATACTGTGTGGGGTGCTCCAAGAAGAATCTACGTGTAGATAATGTCTAAAGCAGGAGTGATGACACACACAAACTTTTTGAAGCATACATGGGACCGATCAGACCAACTGGAGTGTACTGTGTCCGCCATTAACCAGCTCGCACAGCAGGATAAGGTTCAAATAATCCTCTGTCAGCTTGGGCTCAGGTACAATAAAACAAGCATAGCAACATTCATTCAACTTCATAGGCATAGTAGGTTTGTATTTTGACGGCAATGAATGGAGTACGCAGGGTATACTCACGGACCCCTGATGACTGAAGGCAGTTGGATCGTCGAGGCGCGCATCCCGCGCTTGCTAATGTGGGTACAGAACAAACCGAAAGAGGCGGAGAGGAGGCCCAGCGAACCGGTGCAGCAGCAGAGATGCAGGGAAAGACCTAGAAAGTCAGACTGAATGACAGCATCAGTTGGTCACACCATGACAGGGCAGGTTTTGTCTTAGTTCTTAAGCACTTCGTGTGGCACCAATGCTGCATTCAATTATGGATTTCTAGTTCCCTTTCCTGCATCCAGCTCTCACGTTTTGCTGGGCTCCTTTGCTTTTTCGTATGTTCAGTTCCCAGCATGGCAGTGGTAACCTGGCATGAAAGCAAGTACAGAGAATACCCCAGAAGTGCCAGTTGTGGTTAACCCTTTTCGACAGAGGAGAAAAAGGACGTGTCAGCTCTCACTGATTTCAGCGAGTGCCGTGTCAGTACACAGGCAGATAAAATGAGTATTGTTCCCATTCACTTGGACAGTGCCGGGGGGTCCGGCGGGGCTCGGTGCGATTATGAGTGACGGGATGCTGGAGCTGAGGCTCCACTTTATGGAGATCGGGCTGGTAATATTGTGGTCCAGAACCCACAAATGTCAGGAATTCAGTCCTTGGAGACAAACATCTCGGAAGCTCTTCACCCCATAGCGCAGTGCTATGTATTGGTCATTTGCACTGCAGAGCGGTTTAACTCGGAGATATACCACAAATCCATACCTAGATTTTGTTCCTGGGGCTTTTACTAGCTGAGTGTGAAATGTTGTGTGCGCATAGGAACAGACACAATAGGTGTGTGTGTGGTGTTCCGCATGTGACCTGGGCCTACTGCGACTCCATCCCGGGGGAATAGATAAAATTAGTAAACACCCTTTATGTGCCAAAGCGGATGCTTTATATGCAACAACATCCTCCATACTCTAACATAAACAAGGGGTGGTAGCAGTTGGTGGCCAAAAAAAAAATGTGGCATTTGCTGCTGGGGGGAAAAAAAAAAATTCCCAAAGAGAAAGACATGGACACAAGAATATTATATTATTATTAGTTAATTTTATTGTATCCTAATCAGAATAAGTCAACTTTTTATAATCACATTTCTCACAACGGGAGAGCAAAACCGTCCACAAGTGACAGTAAGAGCGCCTTACGCAGCACTAGCTTGTTACAGACACAGTCCCGTCCAGATGAGCTTACACTCTATGTATTTGATCCATGAGGCACAGGGAGATAAAGTGACGTCGCACAAGGGTGCCGACATCGGGATTTTTAAACCCCGTCTCAAACTCGTTTATTGTTTACAGAGTCAGTGTCTTTACTCACTGGGCCGCTCCAATCCAACCACACCTGAAAAAGTTCTTTCAGTGATATATTTTCCTCTCGGAGCATTGCAAACAGCAGAGGTTTACAATATCTTTGCCCAGTTGGCTCATTGTGTAGCACGTTTTCAAATGGCATCAGAGGGGCATTAGGTCATAAACCAAACTCACACCGATTATTACACTTATGTGTCTTCCTGTCGGTCGGGTCGTCTCATTGCTCGGTCTCTCTCTCTCTCTCTCTCTCTCTTCTCTCTCTCTCTCTCTCTCTCTCTCTCTCTCTCTCTCTCTCTATATATATATATATATACACAGTGGTCGTGTGCTTGGGCCAATTGGAGCTCGCCACGTGTTAAATCCACTCGCCGGGGCGTTGTGCAATGTAGTTAGGGGTTTGTGAAACGGTATATGTAGTGTTCGACAAACCTATACATTGCTCGCACGGCGAGTGGATTTAACCCCGGGCGAGTAAATATTGGCCAAGCAGTATTTGGAACTTAGTGGGAGTAGATTTTTTTTGTGTGCGAGTAGATTTTTGGTGATTTGTCAACGTGGTGTGTGTGTGTGTGGGATGTGTGTGGTGTGTGTGTGTGGTGTGTGGTGTTATGTGTGTGTGTGTGTGTGTGTGTGTGTGTGGTGTGGTGTGTGTGTGGTGTGGTGTGTGTGTGTGTGTGTGTGTTGTGTTGTGGGTGTGTGTGTGTGTGTGTTATCATAATACTGAGTTAAGTTATGGTGAGTAAAAAAGTGACAAAAACCCTCCACAGGAAAGCAAATATGCAAATACAACTGTATGCTCATCGCATGTTTAGGCAGGTCTGCAACCCCGCCTTTCCCCATTATCACCCCAGCATACAGCACTTCCACTGCAGCAAGGGATTCTGGGAGGAATGACATGCAAATGAGCACACCGTGTCACTTTTGCCTCAAAACCATTTTTAACATGGTCCCTAAGGCTTAAGCTTGCTGCATGGTCACAGCTTTGAGCACGCCAGGGTTAAGGTGCATAGGCTATACCATAATACTGAGTAAGTATGGGAGTAATGGTCATGGCATGTCATTTCCCAGAATCCCTGCTGCAGTGGAAGTGCTGTATGCACTTGTTTTTTTGTCACTTTTTTTAACTCACCATAAACTAACTCGGATTATGGTATAGCCTATCCACATAGCCTCTCATGCATAACCCAGTTAAAATCAACCCCACACTAATGAGAACCCATCAAGGTCGAAACAGCTGTCTGTGGGTGGTTTTGGGTATGCACCTTAACCCTGGCTGTGCTCAAAGCTGTGACCATGCAGCAGCTTAAGCTATAGGGAACCATGTTAAAAATGGTTTTTGAGGCAAAAAGTGACACTGTGTGCTCATTTGCATGTCATTTCCCAGAATCCCTTGCTGCAGTGGAAGTGCTGTATGTGGGTGATAATGGGGAAAGGCGGGGGTTGCAGACCTGCCTAAGACATGCAGATGAGCATACAGTTGTATTTGTGGTGTGTGTGTGTATATATATATATAATATTATATATATAATATATAATATAATATATATATAATAATATATATATAGTATATATAATATACTGAGTTAAGTTTATGGTGAGTAAAAAAGTGACAAAAACCCTCCACAGGAAGCAAATGCTGCAAATACAACTGTATGCTCATCTGCATGTCTTAGGCAGTCTGCAACCCCGCCTTTCCCCATTATCACCCAGCATACAGCCTTCCACTGCAGCAAGGGATTCTGGGAAATGACATGCAAATGGTTATTGAGGCAAAAAGTTGACCTGTGTGACTCCGGGAGCAGAGAAGGTTCTCGTGTGGTACGCGGGGGAAGGGAGCAGCGCTGATTGAGACGACCCTAGGAGCGATCATGGTATCTTGCTCGAGATTGCAATTGCTGTGGATGACCCAGCTGTTTCCAGACTCATCATTAATTGTTCCAGATCCCAGAGTGGATACAAGGCTTGATATTATCCTATACGCTGTGTGAGTGCATATTATACCTTCTGGCGGTTTACTTGTTAGACATACTACCCTATGTTTGTTTTTTTTGTCTCCATTTGCGCCTAGGTCATTCTCTTTGGAATTTTCGTTACCAGCCTGTGGAGCGGGTAGACTTTTGGCTGCAGACTGAGTCAGGGAAAGTTAGACTGTAAGGGTTTATACCTCCATTACATGTGGTAATTATTCTATTTACTAATTTCAGTGTGGTTGGCTCATTGTATTTCTGTTTTATATATATATATATAATATATACAGACATACATACATACCAATACTTGAAGTACTTATAAAATATGTGAAATTCCAACTTGGGAGAAACCCACACCATCACAATGACCCATTGTAAAATGTTCCGTTTCCAAGCAACGTGATATGTACACATACCAGAATACCCTGGGTGTGCTGGAGTGGTGTTGAAAAGTTTACCTTTAATGGCAGCAGTCTCCCCCCCCCCCCCCTCCCAAAACATTGATTTTATTAAAGAGTTTACTTGATCTGTGAGGGTTTGGGGGGGGAAATTCCCATAGCTCATCCCCTGGATCCCTGGGTGCCTACATTTTCCAAGGGGCAAGACTATGAATGTTTTCTATTAAAAAAAAATTTTTAATGGCGGCCGGGGTCACCACTAGAAAGCTGCCACCCCCCTTGGCGTTGCCGTTCCCTATTGGCCGGTGTGTACCGTGTCTGCTTGTTTTCCCCCGGATTTCCCCATTAGGCATCTCTGTAAATTTCATTTTTCTTTTTGCATTGTTTTGAGATCATTGCTGCTGGGAGACTCTCTCGATGTGCGGAGCATTAAACTTACTCACCCACGTTCAGAAAAGGGCTTAAAATGCCAATTCTCCCACAAGGCAGAATTCACACTTTAAGGGCTGGGTACCTTTCCAATACAACCAGCGTCTCTCCCTGCACAGGAAGCATTTCACCCAAGGTCAAGAACTCCCGATTCCAGCTTTGCTTTGTGGCACAGCGTCAGGGACATCTCCACCCACTTCCTCTGCTGACTGATAAACAGGGATTTGTGTTATGCGCCCTGGAACACAGTGTCGCCACGCACGCCGTTTCCATAAATGAATGTCGATTGAGGAGGTCTCTTGCCATTGAACAACGGCTGCATTTTTGGAGGCAGTGGATGGCGGCGGATCTGCTCACAGTGTTACTTTGTGCCAGTAACCGTTCCACTGCCAAGCACGGAACGGCTTCCACTCCCTTTTGCCAACAGGCCACTTCACAAGGCATACTGATTGCAAAAAAAAAGTGCAAAGTGCAAAAAAAGTGCAAAGATCCGCACAACGTAAAATTTTGTGCCGATTATGTGGTTCTGTTTCATACTGTGCGATGTGAGCGCCTTAGGCTGGGCTCATACTTGTGCGATGGCACCGTAGGCTGGGCTCATACGTGTGCGATGGCACCTTAGGCTGGGCTCATACTGTGTGCGATGGCACCTTAGGCTTGGCTAATACTGTGTGCGATGGGGCCTTAGGCTGGGCATACTGTTGTGCGATGGCGCCTTAGGCTGGGTCATTATGTGTGCGAGGCGCCTTGGTGGCTCATACTGTGTGCGATGGCGCCTTAGGCTGGGCTCTATAGTGTGCGATTGGCGCCTTAGGCTTGGCTCATACTGTGTGCGATGGCACCTTAGGCTTGGCTCATACGGTGTGCGATGGCACTTAGGCTGGGCTCACCATACTGTGTGCGATGGCGCCTTAGGCTGGGCTCATACTGTGTGCGATGCGCCTTAGGCTGGGTCATACTGGTGCGATGGCGCCTTAGGCTGGGCTCATACTGGTGTGCGATGGCGCCTTAGGCTGGGCTCATAACTGTGTGCGATGGCGCCTTAGCTTGGCTATACTGTGTGCGATGGCGCCTAGGCTTGGCTCATACTGTGTGCGATGGCACCGTAGGCTGGGCTCATAATGTGTGCGATGGCGCCTTAGGCTGGGCTCATATCTGTGTGCGATGGGCCTTAGGCTGGGCTCATACTGTTGCGATGGCGCCTTAGGCTGGGTCATACTGTGTGCGATGGCGGCACTTAGGCTGGGCTGGGCTCATACTGTGTGCGATGGCGCCTTAGGCTGGGCTCATACTGTGCGCGATGGCGCCTTAGGCTGGGCTCATACTGTGCGCGATGGCGCTTGCGCTCCAAGCACAAATTGCAGGACATGGTGTGTGCACACACACGACGGAGCGCGATCCGGTTTGAAAAGACAAAAAAAATAAAAAAAATCTTTACAAGCGGCGTCCGCATCAAGTGAGCGGTTCAGCCAATCACGGCGAAAAACAGCTCCGTGACGTCATAGCCACGCCCCACCATCGACGCCAACACTATGAGCAGGGATGGCTTGTGTTATAGCCATGCAGAATGGGAAGCGCGCGCACTCTCGCAAACAAGCGGAGTGTATGCGCGCTGCCTTACGGCTCGTTCAAACAAATGGGCCATATTTACAAAACGCGTCATTCCATGAGATCCCCGCTGCTGCTACATGAATGGGCTGGAAGGTGTCGTATGAAAGAGCCCCCCATTTGTAAATATGGGCCAAAGAACCATCGGAAAAAGGAGTGGCCTAGTGGCACGGTCACCGATTTTCAAGAGGGTTCAGACCTAGACAAGTCAGTTACTTCGGACACTTGAATCAGACGAACATTTATGATGCCGACAGACATGAAGGATGTGGGGGAGACCCTCTGTGAAAGAGCTGCAGCTGTTTCCAAGGGTTGTACCATCATATTTGCACGTGGTTTGTCACTGGCACCCACCCCTTTGAAAAGTTCTAATTAAGAGTTCACTTGATCTAGTCACTTACTGGGAGAAGGAGCGGCTCAGTGAGTAAAGACACCAATTCAGATAACAATGCCCTGGTTCAAATTCCCCGCTGTCAGCTCCTTGTGACCTTGGGCAAGTCACTTTATCTCCCTGTGCCTCAGGCACCAAAATCAGATTGCAAGCTCATCTGGGCAGGGGCTGTGTCTGTAACATTCCTATGTGCTGCGTACCGCGCGCTGTACTGTCAGTGTGACGCGCTTGGAGTCCCATTGGGAGAAAAGAGGCGCTATATGAAATGGTTATTCTTACTGTGTTCAATGTTACACATTTAGAATTGTACCAGATGTGATAAATTGCATATTTGTGCTTGTTTAACTTGTCATCTGTAACGTTTTGAGTCTGAAAATTCCATGTACAGTACTTGACTACATAAGAGAAATGAAGATATGTTAAAAAGCTTCTCAAATTTAAGCCTACAACACTAATTCTAATATACCAATTTTCCAAGGAACGTGCACTTTTTATGTTTTAACAAAAGGGGTAGAAGGGACAGTGAAAACGGTCACAACGATTCCTGTATAGATCAATTATGGTGAGATATAAAAGCATAAACCACAACTTAGTGAGACCCCTCAAAACTTGAGTATTATACTCTGCAGCCATACACTGCTAATATTATTACATAATAGGAGGTTGAGTGCATTGACATAGGGATTCTTTTCTTGTGTACCCCATGGGGTCTCACAAAGTTGTGGTTAGTTAGTTAGTTAGTTTCAATCCCTCATGCACCACCCCATTTCCTCACATTTACAGATAACATTTATATTCTACTAGCTGAGCGGCAGACTTGTTTCGTTTAGTCGAGATATAAAAGCATTATGAGAATGAACAGAAAAAGTGCATATTTATTAATTTAATTATTTATGAAGGCTGCAAATAATATCCTCAAACAATAGTTCTCCTGAATAAACTGCCAATGTTTTTTAATTGACAAAATGTATAGCAGGGTGCGCGCTCTGACTCAAACTTCTCCGCCAGGGAAAGTTTGTTGTGCAAATTAGGAACTCGACACAAAAAAGGATGAGTGGTGTTTGCCATGTGACCTGGGCCCATCGGCCTTTCTATCCCTGGGGGGACTGTAAATATTAGTAAAAACGCCTTTATCTGTGCCAAGACGGATCCTTTATAGGCCAGCAACATCCGCTTACTCTATTTAGCAGAGCAAGGGGTAGGAGCAGGGTAGCCATAAAAAATGGCATTTGCAGCTCAGGGAGGGGGGGGGGGGTAATCAAATGAAAATAAACATGGCACACTGTATTATAATAATAATAATAATAATATTTTTAAAGTAGAATGATAAAAATGCACCTGAAAAAGTACCGTCTCCATGCAGTATATATCATTATTACACTATAGCAGGGGTGCTGAATTCCAGTCCTCAAGCCCCCCCCCCACCCCCCCCAACAGGTCAGGTTTTAACGATGCTTCAGCACAGATGGCTAAATCAGAGGCTCAGTCAAAGACAGCCTCTGATTGAACCACCTGTGCTGAAGCAGGGGATATCCTTAAAACCTGACCTGTTGGGGGATCGTGGGGACTGGAGTTGAGCCCCCCTGCCCTATACTATGGAATTTAAACGCTAGAGTACAGGGATTACATTGCATATTGTAGTTTTAAGGTTGATGCTTTTATTACAACTTTCTTTATTACGGGGTCTGCCCTGTAAACCACTTTGGACATGATGGGCAATTCAAATAATATAAATACACCGGTCTACATACAATACTACAATACAAATAATCATATACATTTGGGATTAGCATCTCTATTGGTTCCTTATTTTAGGAGACTATAGGGGGACCCCCGCAGCTGTCAAAGGAATGGATGTAGGTGCTCCCTAGGTGGATATTAATGGATAACGAACGGAGAACAAAAACCTAGATTGGGCACTCAATACATCTGGTGGGCGATGAGTGAACAAATTAAAACGTATTTTTATTTACCACTTAAAATATAGGGGAGTAAAACGAGTATTAAACGCATGAATCCTAAGTATGAACATGCAATCCCAAGTTCTGGATCACAAATATATTGATTGCCAATACACTCAAAATAGTGTTTTGCAATCAAAAACAAGTGGCTACAATAAACCACTTGTGTGAGTAACCAGAGGTAAGAAACTCTACCTGCAGTATGTGTGTGAGTACATAGACCCTGAGATCACAATAAAGCAACGAACACAAATACAGATGCGGATCCTAGCCAGGTCTGCCAATTGCCAAAATACCATGCTAGTGGCACGTAGACACAAGTGGCTGGGTAGGTGTGTACCATAAAAGGTAGAGCAAGTAGTGGTATAAATGCACGTTGCTGTGTGGTATAATTTGCCAGAACAGGGTATATGGATATAGTTCAGTTCACCTGGATAGATGATGAATCTCAAGTATATAGTGAACCTTCATATGCGGGGATATGTATAGTCCCCAAACCATATAATATGGCAAATATATATGACTGAGTTACACACACTTAGTACACTAAATAGGAAGACAAGCACAGCTTTAGTTTGAAGCAGGCCGTCGCCCCTCACCATGAGTAGCCCTAGGTATATGCAGAGAGGTTCACACACTACAAAACCTCAAGGTAGGTGGTTAGGGTAGGGTTAAACAGCACTGACCCAACACCTGCTCTGTTAATCAGGGCTGGTCAATAAAGGGCCAGTGCTAGTGAGAGGGTAGAACAGTATACAGGCATAGTATAGGTACACTAATGTGCACCCTACTGGTATAGTGTAGGCAAGAAGAGAAAACCTCTGTTTACAGCTGCTCCTGTAGACAATCCAGTCATAGAAGCCACTTTATAATTATTCTGCACGCTGCAACTGCCGGTGGATAGTGCCGCCAGCTGACTCGCGAGTAGGCAAACGGGCACCATTCACCCTCTATTAACTAGTGCAGGAGTGGCCAATTCCAGGCCTCAGGTCAGGTTGTAATGATATCCCTGCTTCAGCACAGGTGGCTCTGTCATTGACTGAGCCACCTGTGCTGAAGCAGGGATATCTTAAAACCAGACCGGTTGGTGGCCCTTGATGACCGAAGTTGGCCACTCCTGATCTATTAATAATTGTTTGTTCTTGTATAGCGCTGCTAGTTTTATGCAGCGCTTTACAGGGACATTTTGCAGACAGTCCCTGTCCCTTGGAGCTTACAATCTATTTCGGGGGCGGGGGGGCATGAGGCACAGGGAGATAAAGTGACTTGCCCAAGGTCACAAGGAGCGGACACCGGAAATTGAACTAGGTTCCCCTGCTTCAAACTCTGTGTCAGTGTCTTTACTCCCTTCTCCCATCTAGTATATAGTTTAGGAAGGCATCAGAGACGCAGCAGCTGCATATCTACAGTACCATACAGGGTCAACCACCCACCCACAGGTCATCTCACCCTCCCACTTTCACTCTGCTCTGGGCAGTTTTGTTGCTATGTGAAGCACATTGCCTGATAAACCTCGGATTCCCTTCGTACATCTGAAATCATGGTCCTTAAGCCACCATCAATTTGCCTTGGACTTCACAAAATATCCCGTAACCTCCCCTTTTCTAGGCATGGCCACATTATCCCCGGACAGGAGGATATCTCAGGGTGAATAACAGCCCTTGGACAAAGCACACCTCGCCCACTCTTCTTTCTTCGCACAATTTCAGCAATGGGAAGTCATCCAATGGTGGTGTTTACAGCAGTGATAGTCCCATTAGGAACACAAAACATAACTGCCAAGGTGCACTATTTAAATTTTTTTATTCTGTGAAGAAATGGGACACCTATCAGACAAATCATGCACACACACTGCGATTGGGTTAAATGCTGTCTCCCCAATGCGGTGCAAAAGAGTCTGCGCCTTGTCTTGCCCCATGACTGCAGCAGATCTGCAAAACTGCAGACCAGACAGCAGCCTTGTTACCAGTCATTTTGTGCGGGTGCCTTTGAGTGTTGCAACGAATGCGCTCTGCAATACGTCCATGGCCCCCCTCTGCACAGAATGAAATCCATCTTAATCCTACATAAAAGCATGGGACAGGATGCTGACCACATAGTATCATTCATTCTAGGAATAATAGCTGTCCAGCAGTTGCATGTAACAAAGCATGTACATGCCTAGCATTACTACAGCAGTGTGTGTGTGTGTGTGTGTGTGTGTGTTACACATATCCAACACACACACACACACAGTAAGAATACTACAATTAAGAAAGCTGGCCATGCATACGTACAAATCCTAAAGCAAGCAGAAAAATGAATATTTAAAGCATCCATCCTCTGTAACACATTCAGCAAAATCTATTTGCCAGATAGCTCTCCTCTAATATACTCTGCCCTGTGCAATTACACATCTAGTAGCAGATAAGCAAACCTTTGCATGTCACCCTGTGCAGTGGATCTCGCTCATACTCACAGACATATGGCTGTAGGTGCAGCAGAGATTTTACCCTGTGAAGCTTGCGGTGTCCCCGGGACTCATCATGCGCTGCTCCCGGCTCTGCGCATCACATGCAGCACACACAGAGAGGAGGGGGGAGGAGAGGGGATGGGAGGAGAGGGGGGGGGGGGGGGGAGAGGGGGGGGGGGGGAGAGGGGGGGGTGATGGGGGGGGAGACGAAGGAGAGATGGAGGGGGGAGAGAAGAGGGAGAGATGGAGTGGGGGAGGATGAGGTTGAGATGGAGGGGGGGAGGATGAGGGAATCTCTTAGCACAGAGACCATGGATTTTAGTTGGGCTATCAGGGCCGGGAGCAGCCGATTTCTGTGTCACTATCCTGCAAAGAGAAGACCCCTCCGGAATTGTGAAAGGGGCTGAAATTGACGCAAATCTCAACCAACCAGGTGCCTGGATGCTCTTAAGGACGCTCCTCTCTGTTCTGGAGTGGCCCTCCCGTGCCATGTGCAGCAACCGATGCCCTGCATTTGCTGTGATCAAACCGGTCCAGGATTCAGGGTATTGTAACTATCAAGTGACTCATTAAACACGTGGGGATGTTATTGGCAGCTTTAAAACCGGCCTGGAGCATTTGCAGCCAATGACACAAGCCCTTCAACCAATACCACCTTAAATAGCACAGTTATACCGCAAGCTGCGCCGCTATACCAGGCAGTACAGTACCACCTTAAATAGCACAGTTATACCGCAAGCTGCGCCTCTATACCAGGCAGTACAGTACCACCTTAAATAGCACAGTTATACCGCAAGCTGCGCCGCTATACCAGGCAGTACAGTACCACCTTAAATAGCACAGTTATACCGCAAGCTGCGCCTCTATACCAGGCAGTACAGTACCACCTTAAACTGCACCTGAGCACAACTGCAGGTATTCCAATGCACACAGCAAATGATGCTTAATACAGGCTGCCCCCAGACATACCACTTGTCCATTATTGTTTGCACTTGTTAACGATTACCACTTAAAAAACACATGAACTGTACTGCTATCTGCACCAACATTTCAAGCCCTACCACCGTTTAAAGCATCTGTGCACCTTTGCCTCAGGCCACACCACCTTCAATTACACACTGATCTGTGTTGCTGTGTGGGCACCTCCTACGGCTGCGCTTATAGTACCGGCGACGTCGCGTCAAAACAAATGCATTGCCGCTGTGGTGTGCGCTTATAGTAAGCGCGACGGCTTGGTCGTGATCGCTGGAAGTCACCTCAATGTGATTTTTCCAGCGACCGTAGCCTGACGTCGCCGGCGCTATAAGCGCAGCCTATTCCAGGCAATACTACCTTCAAATAACACCTCATCTATACTGCAGGCCCAGAGGCAACCCCACCTTCAGCCATTAACCAAGTCGGTGCCGGAGAGATACGATTTGCAGGCTCCTTTATCGGACAAACCACAGCAAGGAGACGCACAAGCAATCTGGTTGGCAAATGGCCTCAGAATGAGTAAGCCAGGGTCATCCTGGGACACAGGGGCTGGCACAACATGGAATAGAGAGGAAAGGAGGCCCTGATAGTTAGGGGGTAGGGTTGCCAGGTGTCCGGTATTGAACTGGACTGTCCTGTATTTGGACACGCTGTCCAGTAAAAAATGAGAGGTACTGTATTACTGGACATGTATGTGTCCGGTATTTTCCTCCCTGGACATAGTGACCTGACGCACCTTTCACCATTGAGTCCAGTATTTTTGGAGAAGCCACCTGGCAACCCCATTAGGGGGGCAATGCGACGCCATGCTTTGTAATGCTTTACAGGCTCCTCTGGCAGAAAAAGGGTTAAAAGCAGTAGACTCCAGTCCTCAAGGGGCTACCAACAGGTCAGGTTTTAAGGATATCCCTGCTTAGGCACAGGTAGCTCAATCGAGTGAGCCACCTGCGCTGAAGCCCGCATATCCTCAAAACCTGACCTGTTGGTGGCCCTTGAGGACTGGCGTTTGCACGTAAATGATGCACCTTGAAAAAAATTGTGGTAAGAAGTGTGATTTCAAGAAATTCTACACATTGGGGAACATCTCTTTGCCTGTTAAAAAGGATAATCCAATAATTATGCTCGAAAGCCATTTCTACTTTTACCCGTATTTATCTCGGACTATTCTAGCAGCTAGACATTGATAAACCGGTGTCGTCAACACTAGTATACTGCACTGCTTCAGCTTAACCTCTCTACAATTCGAAAGATTGTTACACATTTGGACAACACGAGATGTTTTGTTAGAAAAAGATTTAGTCAGTTAACAAGTCTCTAAAGTTAAAAACCGATGGGCATTTAAAAATAATATTTTTACTCCTATAAGCACCCTGCTAGAATTTATTTGTCTCTGCATGTCAGCCCTGGTAGCTGCAGGCAGTGTAGGGGTTAAATCCTCACAAGGCCTCAGTACACAGTGAGTTTGTTACACTGTTGTGTCTAAAACGTTGCCTTTTAAAGGGCAGTGTTAGTCACCCTTTAATTCTAGAAACTGCCAGAAAGGTCACATGGTTATGGTGTGACCAGGTTGCAACAAATATTCTGCCCAGATACTGGGGCAGAATGTTGGCCACGCCCCTCGGTATAAAGGTGGGTATCCACCATTTTGCATTCAGAACCCAGGGAGGACCCCCAACAACATCAGGGAAGACCCCATTAACCCATCAGGACATCCTGTTCCATCCAGAGGGACGCCAGAGAGGTCTCCAGGTTACCCTGACCTGTAAAGGGTATTTGTTTTTATCATAGGGACAGTATCCCATTATTAGGGGCTCCCAAGAAAGAACGCTGAGAGTAAATACACTGCTGGAGGGAGCAGTCTCCATCTGCAGGACTAGGAAGAGGCCTTGGTGGGCTGCTGACTATTCCTAGACTAAAGGATCTCGGCCTGTGTCAGGCAGGGCAAAACGCTCTTAAATGGGATGAGCCTCTATGTGACCCGTAGTGCGAGGAGCTGGAGGAACTATTTCTGCTATGCTAAATCTGTCCTATTCACAAGAGTTGTGCCTCTTCCTGAATTGCATGCATATGAAGATATTCTGTTATAATGAATTCAGCTGAAGATTTCCTGGCGCCCTGTACAAATTATTCCTACTCCTCATACAAAGCCAGCATGGATCCAGCTGCCCTGAGAGGATCCTAAAACCTGTCCTGTTGACACCATCAGGTGAGCCGCTAAGCACTGATATAACTTTATTCCGGTCCCAAACTGTTTAAAGCCACAGAGACTATATAACAACACTCCCTTTTCACTGTACACCCTATCCCTCATGCTGGGGTGGGATTGGGGTGTTACACCCATTAGAAAATATAATTTGGCAAAACAAAAACAAAAAAATGACATCTAACTATATTTATAGGGAGAGAGAGACTTCACCCAAACCCAAGAGGCTGGAGAAAACACAGCACATCCAGGTAAGGGCTTGTACATAGTAGGCGCGCGCACGATCGAGCGCATGACGTCGCCCGCAGCACAGGCGATCCCTGGCCTGTGGAGTCTGGAGGAGGAGACGAGACCCAGAGCAGCTCCAATTCAATGTTTGGGGGCGTGCCCGTGACGTCACGTGAGCGGTTCGCCCTCATTGGCTGAACCGCGCACATGACCCGACGGTCGCGAGACCAAATCAAACGATTTTGTCTTGCCAAACATCGTCCGCCTCGTTGCTCTCGTGCACTATGGCCATGCGCATTGCCTTCCTGCTTTTTGTGTTCGTCACGCTTACTATGGCTGTGGGCTGAGTGTTAAAAAAAAATGGTATATTTGCACAAAAATAGAAATTCCACCCTGATAAAGGTTCCTTAGTAGAAACAAAACTTTGGAATTTCTATTCTTGTGCGAGATACAGTAGGGCCACGCTTTACAGCGCTCCGCTTTATGGCGTTCCGCTCATACAGCGCTTCCCAATGTATACCCATATTCATTAGGTTTGGCGCTTGTTCCGTTTTTCTGGCGATTTTCGCCATGACGCGCTCAGCAGCTGAGTATCCGGCTGTCACTAAGCAACAGTTTTAGTGCGTACGCAACTCCTTGTCAGGTGCAATTTGTCAGCTAAACAGTCGGTTTACAGCTCTGCATCTCTGTTTTCAAAGGTACAATACAGTACAATAGGGCCCCACTTTACGGCGATTTCCGCTTTACGGCGGCGGCCTGGAACGGAACCTGCTGTATGAGCGGGGCCCTGCTGTATATACATGTAAAAAAAGAAAGCGCATGCTCCAAGGATTTGTGTATATTAAGATATTATATTTGGGTGAGTACAAGAATTTATGTACACTTAACTATACAGTTTAATGTTGAAACACATTGAAAAGGTGACACACTATTTCACTCAATGGTTAAAAAATGGAGTATAGGTTCTCCAAAAAGCCACTCCGGCGTGATCAGAATAATAAAAGTTGATGTGTTAAAAAGACACACAGGGTATTAACTTGTGTGGGGACAAAATGCTCTCCAGAGGTGGAGTACAGGAGCTGTTGGAATCTCTACACCAGAATTGGGGGAATCTCCTGCCAAGATGGATGTTATTTTGGCACACACACAACCTGCTCCATGGGTTGGTTGAAACACCGGTACGAACCTTTAATGAAGTGGGGATTCAAAGTGATTGTTGGAATCTCTGCACTGGTCTTTCTGGAAACTGAATGGAGCGATTAACTCCCAAAGCTCAGTGGTGCCAATAGTTAGGCTGATGGCGATTCAATGTCCTCATGGGAGAGAATGTATAACCATATGGTAAATAATCCCCACAGATAGAGGGGTTTGAATGGGTGATATGGTGCAGAAAGATACTACTAAGTCACTCCGTGATCCCGTCAACAGATGGAGACCAAGTGGACGGATGACTAAGGCTGCATGCATGCTTAGCGCGATCACTCGCGCGGCGCAAACAAAATGGCCGTACCTCAATCAGGAAGGCCATAGGGTGCTAGGGGGCGATGGCATGGCCATTTTTTCACACGACAAAATAATTTGATTTTGTTGCGCGATGGCCGGGTCACGTGAGCGGTTCCGCCAATGAGGGCGAACCAGCTCCGTGACGTCACGGCCACCTCTCCGCCACGCCTTCCCATCGCGTCTCCCCCTAGGCCACAAATCGCCTCTGCTACAGGCACGCGCGACGCCACGCGCACCTAGGATGGCCTCGGCCTAATGTATGGTGGTGCTGTTAGAATCTCTGCACTCGGAAAACTTGCGTTGAAAATGTACCTGATCTAAAAGTAATTGCTTGGTTAGATGTCAGTGGTCGTGAATGACCTAACGGGAGGTGATGGTACTAGTATCCAACTGTTCATTTAAACCATGAGGTATAAGGGCGTCTAGTTTGAAGATCTAGAATGTTTCTTGGTGACATAAGGTTTTTATCCCAAATAGAGAATGGAATATGTTTGAGACCCATGATGTGTAGAGTAGAGACGTCTTTAGGATGTTTGCTGCAAAAGTGTTTAGGGACACCAAGAGTTTGTGTGTAACGCTGTGCTCACCACGGACAAGGAGGGACCCCGAAACTGAGGTGAGAAGAGTAACACCTGCACCCACAGCTACGGGGACACGCCTGGAAAGTGGAAAATAGGCGTCTGGAACCGTACGGGAGTATAAGATAAAGTAAGAAACTCGCCGGACGAGAAGGGAGGTTCCAGAAGATAGTTGGTACCGAGAGCCTGGGGTCCAGAGCCGGGAGGTAGATCAGGATCCGTAAGCAGAGGAAAGAGGTCGGAAAGTTCTGGCTAGTATCCTGACCTCCTGAAGTCGACGTCCAGAGCGGATACACAGCCAAGCCGGTTCGGTACACAAAAGATCACTAGAAAAGACAAAGGGACAAGAGCTAAGGCAGACACGACCGTGGTTAACACTGGTCATACAGAACTATGCTCAGCCAACGAAGAAATGGCTGAGCAGGGTATATATAAGCAGGGAGACCAATGGGTAGAGGGGGAGGAACGGAGGCGCGATCCCATGGGAGACAGGGATAGGAGGAAATATTGCCCCAGCTGATTTGCCTGACGCGCGGCTTGTGAGCGGTGCACGCGCATCAGGCGTGTGCCCCTTGCGGGGGAGATGCGCACGCGCATCAGGCGTGTGTCCCTCTCGCGGGAGGAGACGAAGGCGCACGAACCTGCGCGCGCATGCGCGCTTCCAGTGGCAGCCGCGGGGGCCAGGGAAGGGGAAGGAGAGGCCCGCTCGCGGGAGGAAATAAAGGTGTGCGAACGTGCGCGTGCATGCGCGCCTCCAATGGCAGCCGCGGGAGCCAGGGAAGGGGAAGGAGAGGACCGCTCGCGGTGGAGCTCCTGTGGAGCAGGAGCCGGAGAGCGCCGGGTGAGTTGTGGCCTGGGGGGACCCCTCTTGGGGAGAGATGTTCCTCTGGGTCTTACATTGTGCTCCCTTGAGGATACTTCATCTGGGTTCAAGAAAGCGAAAACACAGGGGGGCGAGTGTTGCGACCTATATAATACAGGGTGCATCCACAGGTGATGAGATATATGACGTAGCTAGTTCTACAGTCCATATATATCTCCCAACAGGAAATTGTTCATGGGTCTTACAATTCAGGAATGTATTTTCAGTCATCAAGAATGGATGTGAGGCATCTAGACGTTCTAGGTATTGGATAATATATACCTTGATTAGAACTAGTGGTGGAAGTCTGCTAGGTGCCATCCAATTTTTTACACCCTTGGCCTTACGAAAGACCACTTTGGGGGTATGAGATATATCATATTTTAACACTGGATCTCCTGCAAGAATTCTCCAATGTTTGGTTAGAATAGATTTAATCTGGTGAGCTGATTACATTTCGTACTAAACATTGGTGCAGTTTGATTAAATGATACAGCAGAATGTCTATGTTTTAGAACGGACCCACGGACCCTTTGGGGACTCTCTCCCTATGTTTAGCAAGGAGGGCTTTCTATCCATACCCCTCGCAGTTTGATATGATTCTTCAACAAGTTTGACACTGAGAGGCAATCTGTGTGTCTAAGTGAGAAGTTTCTTGACAAGGGCTACAAAGTGAACCACTGATGAGCAGTTCCTCTTTAAAAACGACTGAACTACCCACGGGATATTATTGATCCATTTATCGTAGTGATTGCTACTTGCTTTTAGGTAGTTGTTATAGGAGACCGCCTTAAAATGAACATCAGTTTGAATGTGTTAATCTTCATCTACAGATAGGATGAGATCTAAAAATAAAAACAGATTTAGGGTCTGCAACAAAAGTGAAACTTAATTCATGAAAATGTGAAAATAAATGTAATAAATCAATCTCCTCTCCATCCCACATGATAAGAATGTTGTCTATGACATGGCCATAGTACACCAGGCTTGCACTATATGGGTTGTTTGCCCAAACAAAAGTGTCCTCCCATCAACCCATAAAAAGTTTGGCCTAACTGGAAGCGAACATGGTGCCCATGGCCGTTCCCCAGATCTGTAAATAAAAGGAATCCTCAAAAACCAAATAATTGTGTTGTAAAATAAACCTAATATTGTCCACCCTGATGGAGGTTCCTTAGTAGAACCAAAGACAGGGGTGCCCAATGCTAGATCCAATTGCCAAAACATATAAAGTAATAAGTATAAAGTTTGAATACTTCAATATTAATAATAATATTTACTTGGTTATTTATTTAAACCCTTTGGCCAAAGTGTCATAAGCCTGCATACCACATCAAGGTGTAACCAAAATTAATGCAGGTCCTACACTACACTGTGAACCCTTCCTTTTACTTCTGTATGAGGAGTAAGAACCATAGTAGATCCTGTTCCTGGCAGCAAAGTGAAAAGACCTCCCAAGTTAAAAAGGTGAGGAGAAGTGAGCTCTGGGGGAGGTGCCACCTACCTCCATACAACTGTTACCAGTCAGAAACATCATGAATATATATTTATGTCAAAAAAGAGTGCTACTGGGCGTGGCAAATGTATACAACAAAAGGCAGGGATGCCCAATGCTACATCCAATTGCCAAAACAAATAAAGTAATAAGTATAAGGTTTGTATACTTCAATAATAATAATATTTACTTGGTTATTAAGTTAAACCCTTTGGCCAAAGCGTCATAAGCCTGCATACAACGTCAAGGTAAACCAAAATTATCCATACCTCTCCAACCCAGACCCGGCTACCTTGACCAACCTACACTCCAGACGCGCCCACGAGGCTGTGGGTGGTGTTTATATCCATCCCCACCTCGGCCCGCGGTCACGCCTTTTTTGTGGTGAGCACATCGTGACAATATGCTCAGCCCTAGAAACATGGACCCCGTCGAGGTGGGGCGAGTCTTGAGAACGCACACCAAAATGTTCTCTAAAATAGAGAAATATCTTGAGCAGAACGACCGACGTATGGACTTGCTGCAACAGAACCTTCTCTCTCTCTGTCCAGGCGCAAGCTCCTTTTCTTACTCCAGTTCCCTCGCGTCCTTCTACTCCCTCGCCTATCCTTATGTCTGTGACCACGACTTCTGAACCCCGACTCCTGACTCCCAATCGCTATGCTGGAGATCCGCATGGATGCCGAGAGTTCTTGAACCAATGCTTCATCCAGTTCGAGATCATGTCTTCTCGCTTCCCTTCCCAGAGATCTAAGGTGGCGTATATTATTTCACTACTCACTGACGACGCCCTGGCCTGGGCTTCCCCCATCTGGGAACAAAGATCGGACCTAACTCAGGACATCAGTGTAAGGAATCAGTGTTCCCTCTTACCTGTCATCACTCAGACCTCCACTCTGGCACCAGCGCGTGCGCGCACCCCGCTCTGCTTACAGAGCACGCGCAGCTCTTCTAGAGTGCCACGGAGCTTAGCTCCGCCTCAGACGCGCCGCACTTCTCTCACGCGCAGCACGCACACGTGACGACGTGCACCGCTCTCCAGCTGCATGGCAAGTATTCATTTAGCCCACTTGTCTCCTGCAGCCAATCCTTGCCTCTGCGGAGGCCACGCCTCCGCTCCGCCTCCCTTGCTACTGGTTCGTGTGTGCTATATATACCCTGCAGTTCCTTTCCTACCTTGCTGAGCATAACTTGTTGTAGCCTTGAGCTCCTGCGTCTGTTGTGCCTTGCTCTTTGTCCTGTGTTCTTCTTGCAGTTTGACTCTTCGTGTACCGACCCGGCTTAACTTTGGAACCCCTCTGGATATTGACCCCGGCTTACCCTCAACTCTGCTGACCTCTCCAACCCAGACCACGCTATACGGACCTCCACGATTCTAACCTCTCCAACCCCAGACCACAGCCAATGGACTTTGACTATTCTGACCTCTCCATTCCAACACCTTGGCAAGTATCAACTAACCCACTCTCTTCAACCCAGAACCGGCTACGTTTGACAATCCGCCTGCCAAGCACGCTTCCGCTGCTGTGGGTGCGTGGTTTGCTACTTCCCCACCTCAGTACCGGGGTCCTGTCTTGATCGTTGGCAGCGCAAGCGTTACAATCAGACTATTCGCCAGGGAATTCCATAGAGTCTTTGACACACCTGGTCGCAAGGTAAATGCTGCTTCCTCTCTTTTTCGTATCTCCCAGGGAAACCGTCCGGTTGCCAGATATGTTCTTGAGTTTCGTACCATCGCTGCTGAGACCGGTTGGAATAATGAGGCGTTATCATCGGCCTTCTGTCAGGGTCTTTCGGAGTTACTAAAAGACAAACTCGACGCACAAGAGCGTCCAACGGATCTTGAGGAACTTATCGCTGTCTGCATCCACGTAGACCAACGGTTGCAAGAAAGGAGGTCCGAACACTCCCGTCGTCACCAACTCACTCCCAGATCGTCTTCTCTCCACCCCGGTACGCCGTAATCTTCTCACTCCAACACTCCTGAACCCATGCAACTGGGTGGTAATAAATTGTCTTCCTCTGAGAAGCAACGCCAACGCAACGCCAACGCAACACAGTTCTTGTCTGTATTGTGGCAACTCCGGGCATCAAGTACTTCTTTGCCCTCACAAGTCGGGAAATGCCAGCTCCCAATGAGGTCCAGGGGAGTCTCATTGGGAACACTCTCCACTTCCCCTATCACCAAAAAGACCTTACCAACCAGGATATTGATCCCAGTTTCACTTACCGGTAAGGGTTTTCAGATCACCGCCTTAGCATTTGTGGATTCAGGGTCAGGAGGCAACATTATTGACCAAGGCTTCGCTGAGGGAACAACATCCCGCTTGTCCACAAGAGGATCCCGGTAGGATTAGAAGCCATTGTGGTCGGCCTTCAATTCCTTGCAGACTATCCTCTTCCACTTACAGACTGGTGAGCATCATAGGGAGGAGATCTATCTGAACTTGAGCCACACTCCTTCCGTCTAAGTGATCCTGGTTCTCCAGTGGCTTCAACGTCATAATCCCTGTATCGACTGGACCAATAAAGAACCTATCCAGTGGAGCACCCTTTGTGCACAAGCTATGAAGTGTGCCTATCAAGCGCTCCGGAGTGCGCTATGCATATGCCAAATGGCTGTGTCTGAAACAGGGGGAGGTTCATCGGGGAGTCCGTCGGGAGATATATGCTGCTTATCCTGGAGATATCAGTAACACTGTGGTCACTCTCCTAGGTGGATAGTCTCTCTTGCCCCGAGGATTAGAGTTCTGTTGGGAACCCGGGTGTGGGATGCTGGAGGTAAGAAAAGAACCGTTTTGCCTCCTAATGTAAAGCCTTCCTCAATATCGGGTCCTGCTTCCACAGTGAATGTAGACCGCATGTCCGTGGTGAGGGAACAGCCCCTCCTCCCCCTCTCGTGGTGGTGCCGCCGACAGCAGGGTAGATATCAGAGACGGCAAGGACCTTTCTGTCGTCTACCACCTATTTTTGTTTAAAATAAAGCCTTTTTTTACTTTTGCACCCACTGGTACCCTTTTCTTCAATTTTTAAATTTTTGGCTGTTCCTGATCCTGTCTGAGTGCCCTGACTATTGCCGTCTCTGTTACCCTTTGTGCAGAACTGTGCGTTCTTCGTCCAAAAGGTATGTGGGTCGGTTACCCCTGGAGAGGAGACAAGCTCCCTGCCCGAGGTATATATCGAATTCCATGATGTTTTTGACAAGGCACAATCAGAGGTTCTACCACCGCATCGCCCCTTCGATTTTCCTATTGACCTTTTACTAGGTTCAGTTCTTCCCAGGGGAAGGTCTTATCCGCTCTCACTCCCGGAGACTAAAGCCATGAGTGACTACATTCAAGAGAATCTTAAAAAAGGGTTCATTCGGAAGTCTTCTTCCCCAGCCGGAGCAGGATTATTTTTTGTAAAAAAAAAGGACGGATCTCTTCACCCCTGCATCGACTACAGAGGTCTTAATAAGATTAATGCAAGAGATGTGTGCAGAGGTAAGCAATGGAGACCGTTTTTAAGGTGAAATTAAAATAAAGCTTTATTGCGCCTGTTCCTTTTAACACAGCAAAAACATATGAAAACAACAAACGCCTATCCCTGTTTAAGGGCTAACTTACTTCCCCAGTCCCTTTCTCCAGGGCTGGAGGGATAATCCCATTACCGACCCTATCTCCAAATCTCAAGAGATACCTTCAAAGCAGGTGCTCTTCGTGTCAGTCTCTGGTAGGTTCCCTGTTCCCCGTGTCCCGGAATATAGGTCTTTGGGTGTCTTGATCTCAGCAGAGCCTTTGCTGCTCAAGACTTCTTTCCTCTTGTCAGCACCCTTGTGTACTGAGGAAAATCTCCCTTCCTGTCTCTGAGGCCAGGCTTTTTTCTGACACCTCTATCAGCCAGGTGGTGTTGGTTATTGTCTACCAGCATTTAACCACCACACACTGCTGGATTAGAGGCACATTTTTGAACAGGGATAAGTCCCCTGTTCCAATTACCCTTAAGAATCATTACTCTTTGCCTTTGATTTCTGAACTTTTTGAACGCCTTCAAGGTGCTACCATCTTCACCAAGTTTGATTTGCGTGGTGCCTACAATTTGGTAAGGATTCACCAGGGGAATTAAGAAAACAGCCTTCAACACACGAGACGGCCATTATGAGTACCTGGTCATGCCCATTGGTCTCTGCAGTGCCCCTGCCATCTTCCAAGACTTCGTCAACGAGATCTTCAGGGATCTCCTTAATCAGTTTCTTATTGTCTACCTGGACGATATAATGATTTTTTCCAAATCTCTTCAAGAACCTATCGGCCACGTCAAACAGGTACTATTACGCCTTCGTGAAAATCATCTTTTCGCCAAACTGGAAAAATGCCAGTTCCATCAAACTTCTACGGCATTTTGGGGATATGTCATCTCTGACTCTGGGTTCACCATGAATCCAGCAAAAGTAAAGGCAGTTCTGGACTAGCCTCGCCCTACTACTCTTAAGGCCTTACAACGTTTTTTGGGCTTCACAAATTATTTTCGCAGGTTTATTCGGAATTTGTCCTCTACGGTAGATCCCATCTCCACCTTGACCAAGAAAGGTGCGGATCCTGCTTCTTGGCCGCCAGCCGCCATTCAAGCCTTTGACCACCTGAAAAGTGTCTTCGTGTCTGCTCCCATTCTCATACATCCAGATCCCAAACTACCATTCACCCTGGAGGTAGACGCATCTGATGTCGGGACCGGAGCCATCTTATCACAAAGAAGATCACCTCAGGCCAGGCTTCACCCTTGCACCTTTGTTTCTAAAAAAAAAATCTTCTGCTGAGCAGAATTATGACGTAGGGAACTGGGAACTCCTGGCTATCAAGCTTGCTCTCAAAGAGTGGAGACATCTGTTGGAAGGTACGGAGAACCCCATCACCATCTTAAACGATCACAAAAATCTACTCTACATAGAAGGTGCCCGTCGCCTGGGTGCTCGACAAGCCCACTGGTCGCTTTTTTCCCCCCGCTTCAATTATATTATTTCCTTTCTACCAGGTTCCAAAAATGTTAAAGCTGATGCTCTCTCACGACAGTTCATGGTTGACGATAAGTCCGAGGATCATCTAGAGACAATTCTTCCTTCTAAGTACATTCTCTCAACAGGTTGGACGTACTGGAGGACATTCTACAAGACCAATCTCGTATCCCTGAGGGTCTCGAAGTTCCGGAGGGCCGCCTTTTCGCCTCACCACAATACCGGAGGAAAGTTCAAGAATGGGGACATTCCTCCAAATCATCTGGACATCCAGGTACCAGAAGAACCACCGATCTTGTGGAACGAACCTTCTGGTGGCCCGGCATTCAAAGGGAAATTAAAGAATTTGTCAATGCATGCTCGACATGTGCTCGAAACAAGACTCCTGGACTCTTCCCATACCGGATCGTCCTTGGAACCATTTGTCTACGGACTTTATAGTAGAGCTTCCTGTTTCCAAGGGGATGAACACCATTTTTGTTGTCGATTGCTTTTCCAAGCAAACACACTTCAGTCCTTTGAAAGGTCTTCCCAACTCATCCAAGTTAGCAGATATTTTTGTCAGGGAGATTTTTCGCCTGCACAGGGTATCACAGACCATCGTCTCCGATTGAGGGTCTCAATTCGTTTCAAGGTTCTGGCGTTCTTTTTTTCCAAAGGATGGGCATCTCTTAACATTTTTCTTCAGGGTATCATCCCCAAACTAACGGTCAGACAGAGAAGACCAATCAGTCCTTGGAGCAATACCTGTGTTGTGTCATGTCGGACACCAAGGATGACTGGACGGATCTTCTTCTTCCCTGGGCCGAATTTGCACACAATAGTCAGCGCAGCGAGTCTAACCGAGATTCGCCTTTTTTCATAAACTATGGATTTCATCCATCCCGCCTTCCGATGTCCACATTTTCTTCTGAGGTACCGGCTACGGATAACAGAATTCAACTTCTACAGCAGGCATGTCAAACATGCGGCCCGCAACGGATATTTTTGCGGCCCGCTCACAACCAGCGCGGCAGTCGTGTGTGTCGGCGAGCGTGTGGGCGGTGGTTAAAAGTTTTGGCCGCGGGAGAAGCGAGCGCGGGTGTGGGGGAAGCGAGCAGCACGGGCGGAAGTAAAATCTGTCCTGCAGGGGCTGGAGGCGTACGGTGGCCGGGTGCAGTCAATCTGCACTCGTGCCGTGTGTGGGAGGACACGGGGGCGGAGTCAAAACCCCGGCGGAGAGACTGCATTCTCTGTGTGTGTGTGTGTGTGTGTGTGTCTGAGTGTCACTGTGTGTGTGTGTGTCTGAGTGTCACTGTGTGTGTGTGTCTGAGTGTCACTGTGTGTGTGTCTGAGTGTCACTGTGTGTGTGTGTGAAGGAAAAGCTGGCCTGCTGGGACTGGAGTCGGACGGTGGCCGGGCGCAGTCATCCAGCACACATGCCGTGTGTGGGAGGACAGCGGGGGCGGACCCAACAGCTGAGATAGCTGCAAAAGACGTCTGTGAGACTGCCTCCTGCCTGGAATAAGGTAAGGACAAGGGGGGGGGGGACAGAGG
>WSYH01008978.1:0-27320 GCA_036426205.1 Ascaphus truei | reverse complement strand
TCCGTCTCCTGATGCTTTGCCAGCAGTTGACTCCAATGGTCTCCTCAGCTCAATCACCTTCCACAACGGGTCGATTCTACGCGTTTCGCTGTAGCTTCTTCAGGAATCGAATTGGTTAACCCCATAGGTCCTCCCTTATATATATATAGTCCATCATCAATTTACAGAGGGCTAATCAGGGGGTCCTATCAGCTGATTGCAATTTCATGTCTGATTTACATATCGTGGATAATGGAAGTGTATGTCAGTTTTTAAACAGTACAAACAATATAAAAAATTCATATTTTCTAATACAATTAATACAATTCTATTACAACAAATAAAACAGTTTTATTTTAATTAATTCATGATATATTAAAAATATTTAAAACAAAGAATAATGTAAAAGAAGAGTATATAAAGGAATACATAAAATGTATTAAAAACGACGCAAGGAGTGACGGAGTTCTAAATAGGATGAGGAAGATAGACAAAATTAGATGCAAATACATTCTAAAATATTAAAGCAATTTAAATATCATATTCTTTTAAAAGAGTTGTGTTAGGAACTTTGATTTTAAAATTACCATAATAGAAACACCATATTGTAGTATTCTTTGTCAAAAAGAAAGATGGTACTCTCAGACCATGTATTGATTACCGGGGTCTGAACCATATCACGGTGAAGAATCGTTATCCACTCCCACTCATCTCCGAACTCTTTGATAGACTTCAGGGGGCCAATCTCTTTACTAAACTGGATCTCCGTGGGGCATACAACCTCATCCGCATCCGGGAGGGCGATGAATGGAAGACTGCCTTCAACACCCGTAGCGGACACTACGAATATCTAGTGATGCCCTTCGGGTTATGCAACGCACCGGCAGTTTTTCAGGACTTCATCAATGACATCTTTCGAGACGTTCTTAATATATTTGTCATTGTATACCTGGATGACATCCTTATTTTTTCTCAAAACTTACAGGATCATATCATCCATACGAAGTTTGTGCTTTCACGCCTCCGCGAGAACCGGTTGTTTGCTAAAATGGAGAAATGCATTTTTCATCAGTCTACCACTTCTTTTCTCGGATACATCATCTCCAACAAAGGCTTGGCCATGGACCCAGAGAAGCTAAAGGCCGTCGTGGATTGGCCACAACCCAATTCCCTCAAATCTGTTCAACGGTTTTTGGGTTATTCTAATTATTACCGGAAGTTTATCCGCAACTTTTCTATCATTGTCGCTCCTATCACGGCACTGACCAAAAAAGGTGCAGACCCTTTATCTTGGTCTCCAGAAGCTGTCACGGCATTCGAGACACTGAAACAAACTTTTGTCTCTGCTCCCATCCTTCGACACCCTAACACGAATTTCCCCTTCACCTTAGAGGTTGACGCTTCGGACTGTGGGGCTGGGGCGGTTCTGTCGCAGAAATTTTCTTCCCAGGATAAACTTCATCCTTGCGGGTTTTTCTCCAAAAGATTCTCCTCTGCAGAGAGAAATTATGACGTGGGCAATAGGGAACTTTTGGCCGTCAAGTTGGCTCTTCAAGAATGGAGACATCTTCTGGAGGGGTCTAAAGAGCCATTCACTAATCTCACGGACCATAAAAACTTATTGTATATTGAGAATGCCCGTCGTTTAGGTCCCCGTCAAGCTCGCTGGTCGCTTTTTTTTTCTAGATTTAATTTTGTGCTCTCATATATTCCTGGCACTAAGAACGTCAAAGCGGATGCTCTCTCCCGGCAATACTCTTCGGAAGAGAGATCAGAAAAAAACACTGAGTCCATTCTTCCTAAACAAAGAATCTTAGCAGCTATAGCATTCAAAAATCTGGAGAGGATCATCAAATCTCAAGAGAATCTCCCGATCGGACTGGTTGTTCCTAAAGATTCCTTGTATGTGGAACCCAAATTCATCCCTGAAATACTGGATTGGGGACATGCCGTCCGTTCGGCGGGACATCCTGGATTCAAGAAGACGTTGGACCTCATCCGTCGCACTTTCTGGTGGCCTAATATGGTAAAGACCATTTTTGAATTTACTCGCTCTTGTCCGGTATGTGCACGGAACAAGACTCCTCGTCAGAAACCGCAGGGCCTCCTCTTACCCTTACCTATTCCGGAGCGTCCCTGGTCCCACATATCGATGGATTTTATTGTGGAGTTGCCAAAGTCGAATGGCATGAATACCATTCTTGTGGTAGTGGATCGGTTTTCCAAGATGGCACACTTTATCCCTCTCAAAGGTTTACCCTCCTCACCCGCCCTAGCTGATATTTTCTCCAAAGAGATTTTTCGGATCCATGGGATTCCCATTTCTATCGTGTCTGATCGGGGTTCACAGTTCGTATCCAAGTTCTGGAGAAATTTCACCAAGAGACTGGGTATCTCATCTTCCTTCTCTTCTGGTTATCACCCTCAATCTAACGGACAGACCGAGAGAGTTAATCAATCCCTCGAGAAATACTTAAGGTGCTTCATCTCGAATTCTCAGGATGACTGGTCAGAATTACTTATCTGGGCTGAGTTCGCCTTTAATTCTTCCAGGAATGAGTCTACCCGTGAGACCCCCTTCTTCATCAACTATGGATTCCATCCGGCTCGTCTACCTATTTCTAAAAATTCCTCTGGAATACCAGCCGTAGACGAGCACATTGCCCTCTTACAGGACTCTTGGTTCAGAATCCAATCCGCACTACAGAAAGCGTCATTGTCTTCCAAGAACCAGGCTGATCGTCACCGTCGTCCGGCACCTAACTACAAGATCGGAGACAAGGTTTGGCTATCATCCAAGAACATCCATCTCAAAACTCCTTCCATCAAATTGGCTCCTAGGTTTCTGGGTCCCTTTTCCATCTTGGAGCAGGTAAATCCGGTTTCTTTCCGACTCCAACTTCCCCAAAGCATGAGAATTCCGAATGTCTTTCACACTTCGCTTCTCAAACCATTCATCTCCAGTAGCCTCTTTCCGGACCACACTGCTAAACCAGATCCGGTGATGGTACAGGGTAACGAAGAATACGAGATTCAAGCTGTACTGGATTCCCGTCTTTCAAGAGGTAAAGTCAACTTTTTGGTACACTGGAGAGGTTTTGGACCCGAAGAGAGGTCATGGGTACCCCTGAAAGATATTCATGCTCCAGGACTCCTCAAACGCTTCCGAGAGAAGTTTCCATCTAAACCATGGAAGGATCGTCCTGAGGCCGATCCTGAAGGGGGGGGTACTGTAAGGAATCAGGGATCGCGGCGTCCGCGCCCTGGTTCCTCTGCTCATATATTCCCTCCTGCTGCCGTGGCGCGCATCCCTCGCCAGCGCCACTCACCTCCGGCGGTTCTGGGGGTTCCCCGTCGTCCTCGGCGTCCCCGGCTTCCAGCAGTACCTCACGCGGCCGCCATGTTGCTCGGGCGCGCGCCTGAACAGCGTGCGCCGGGCGAAGTTAATTTATTCACTGCTCTGGCAGTGAAGACCCGCCCCCAACACAGGAATAAGATCTCCTGTCAAGACAAGAATCCTCACCTGCCTGCCAATCAAGGGAACCTATCCAGGATGGCTCCACGCAGTCATCCAGGTCTGCCTTCACTTCTGATTGGTCAGCCACACTTTATAATGCCAGTCCTTCCTATCATTCATTGCTCGACATAGTTTTCACTTGGATTACTACACTGGCGTTTTCTCTCTTATTCTCTCAGGTTACGACTTGGCTTGGCGGACGTCTCTCTCTGGCTCTTGACCCCTGCTTGGACAAACGACCTTCCGGAATTCTCCAATCCCAGACTTTGGCTAACGGCAACGACAACGGCATTTCTACACCGGTACCGGCAAGTATTGCTAGCTAAATACACCTGGCCTGGCAACGCCAAATCACCACACTCCGGACACGCTCCCTTTGCTGCGGGTGCGTGCTTCTATAGGCAAACAAACAATTATAAGCCCTCTATGAAGCGCTGACCTACAATAAATAATTGTGATAGTGATAACAGTGATAACCAAAAATAAAGTGATTAACTTTAAATTGATCAAAAATTAATCAAACATTAAAGCAGCCTGTGGGTCAAAAATCAACAGATTATTCCAAATCCGTATAAAGCAAATACACATACAAATTAAATGTCCCAGGCGCTGTGCAATAAAATCCAATAGACCCAAATACCGTGAACCAATTGGGCAGTCTTTAGTATAGGATTCCTATGTCTGATAGATGGATGTTTTGATAGTTGATAGACAGGTGGGGGTGTTTTTCTATTTTGATGTGCTGGTGTCCCTGAAATCACAGAAAAAAACACAGCAGGGCACGCCAATTGCGTGGTATGTTTTGTCAATAGTCCCCTATCTAGAACCCTGAAATCCTACTTACAGGATATAGGCTCTCCATGTACAGTTGAGAGAATCTGTGCCACACGACCCTGCTCCTTAGATCGTCTCACGGATCCCACGTGGTCTCGTCTGCAGGAGTCCCCTCACTCAGCGATGATATACTCCAAGCTCCCAAGATGTTTGCGTGCGGGAGGGAGGGGGGGGTTAGAAGGACGGGGAAGATATGAACAGAACTAGTGTGATATCGTCTGGGGTTTTATTAACATAAAAACAACAAGAAATCGCACTTACAATGTTAAAACTTCTCAAGCACAGCTCTCATTGCCGTCCGCAACCTGTGTGATTCCAAATGCTGCCAAGGGGAGGATCGCCGAACACTGCACTCGATCCCGGAAATCGAAGTGACGTCAGTGGTAGGGCAGACCACTCTCCTTGCACTAGGAATTACGGGTGCCCGAACAGCTCAATTCACTAGGCTCCTCCTCCCTACGCGTTTCGTGACGAGTTGTCACTTCCTCAGGGGATCATGCGTGCGTGCTTCTATACGTTCCTCACCTCAGTGAAAGGAACGGGTCTGGTCTGCGGGCAGCACCGGCGTAACATTATGTCGAGCCCACAAGACGCAGACCAGACTGTGGACTCTATGATGACGGCCATGTACCAACAAATACAGGCCTTAACGGATCAAGTGGCTCTCCTCTCCCAACAGGTATTGGACCGCCCTTTACAGGCTCCGCCTGTGGCTGCACCCCCGGCGCAGCCTGACTTATCTTCCACTTCATTTTCAGTTCCAAAGATTTCGGCTCCAAGGCCCTACGCAGGGGATCCACACGCCTGTCGTGGCTTTCTCAACCAGTGCGAGATCCAGTTCGAGATGGTACCCCAGTTGTATGCTACTGGCCGGAAAAAGGTAGCCTACGTATATAGTCTGCTCACAGGTAATGCACTGGCATGGGCCTCTCCGATCTGGGAACTACGCCCTGATATTACCCGCGATTACGCGGCCTTCTACCTTCTAGAGTGTCCTTGCGGTCTCCAATACATAGGACGTACCTCAAGGCCTCTAAAAGTACGGATTTTAGAGCATCTTTTAAATATTAAGAAGGGCATTTTAACACACAATGTCTCCAAACATTTTTATATGTGTCATCAATCCAATCCCAATTTTGTAACTTTTAAAGGCATTGAATATGTCCCAATACATTGGAGGGGGGGCAATAGATTAAATACATTAGCAAAAAGGGAAACCTTTTGGATTCATAAGCTACAGACTCTCAGTCCAAAGGGTCTAAATGTCGATATAGACATTGGTGCCTTCTTAATATAATGGTTTGAATACAGGTTCTTAATGACACTATTGTTCTTAGAAATATTGTTCTTATATATTGTGTGTTTTTACTACAATATGGTGTTTATATTATGGTAATTTTAATATCAAAGTTCTTAAACATAACTCTTTTAAAAGAATATGATATTTGAATTGCATTAATATTTTAGAATGTATTTGCATCTAATTTTGTCTATCTTCCTCATCCTATTTAGAACTCCGTCACTCCTTGCGTCGTTTTTAATATATTTTTTATATATATTCCTTTATATACTCTTTTTTACATCATTCTTTGTTTTAAATATTTTTAATATATTATGAATTAATTAAAATATAACTGTTTTATTTGTTGTAATAGAATTGTATTAATTGTATTAGAGAATATGAATTTCTTATATTGTTTGTACTGTTTAAAAGAACTGACATACACTTCCATTATTCACGATATGTAAATCAGACATAAAATTACAATCAGCTAATAGGACCCCCTGATTAGCCCTCGGTTAATCGATGATGGACTATATATACAAGGGAGGACCTATGGGGTTAACCAATTCGATTCCTGAAGAAGCCACAGCGAAACGCGTAGAATCGATCCGCTGTGGGAGGTGATTGTGCTGAGGAGATTATCGGAGACAACTGCTGGCAAACCATCAGGAGACGGACATACCAGACAGCCTCTTCCGCCCTGACCCAAGACGACACAGGACGTGACGAGGGTATCCGTGACGTATGCGGAAGGGCTCCGCCGCTCCTGGAGAAACCGGCGTTCTCCATCCACAGCTGTCCTCTCCCTCGAACCATATTATATTTCAAAATGTGAGTGTATTATACATATAATAATCGATTGCTGCTAATACAATTTAGACTATACTACTCTATTGTACGCTCTCTCTTTTACTTTTATATACCACCGGGAGAATAATTGACTATCTACACTACAAGCTTCCTGTATCAAGACACCACTCTGAGGGGTATCCATTAAAGGGCTCCCATCAGAGAGAGAAGGGTCTCTGATACGCCTATATTTGATAGTATAATCTGTGAGTACAACTATTACAGAGAACATTTATATTCAGACCATCATTGTTGTACCATCTGCACTATTATATTTATTTTCTTTTTCATATTCACGAGTCACACAGCGCTCCGCTCATATTTGAAAACCTGCACAAGAACCATCTGGACCTGGACAGTCCGCCTTAAGGGTGTAGAGCTGCTTTTTATTATTGTATTGCACATTAATATTTCTATATATATTTTTTCACACATTGGTGAAGGTCACTAAACACAATTTGTGTATTCATTATTAATTGAACATCACTGTCACGTATATTGTATAATTATTTAATTAATTAATTAATATTCACTTAGTTTTGAGAAGCGCCCGGTTTTTATTTTTTGTCTTAGCCTACGTATATAGTCTGCTCACAGGTAATGCACTGGCATGGGCCTCTCCGATCTGGGAACTACGCCCTGATATTACCCGCGATTACGCGGCCTTCAGACGGGACTTTCGACAGGTTTTTGATACCCCCGCACGTCAAGAGACTGCTTCTGATACCCTGCTAGAGCTTACACAGGGACGTCGGCCTGTGGGTCAATACGCCTTGGAATTCAGAACTGTAGCAGCTGAGACTCATTGGGGTCAGGAGGCTTTAGTCGCCGTCTTCTGGAAAGGTCTATCGGAGTCTCTGAAGGATGAACTTGCTTCCCACACCAGGCCAGAGTTACTGGAGGATTTCATCACCCTGGCTACTCGTATGGATCAGCGCCTTCAGGTACGCCGCGCTCAGCGTCAGCTTCCCCGGGCTACGCCTTTCCGTGCTTCCTTTTCCAGGTTCTCTACTAACCAGAGACCCGTCGTCTCCCCGTTACCGGCGCTGGAGGCTCCAGAGCCGATGCAACTTGGAGTTCAGCAACCTCGGGCACCGTCACGACAACTTCGCTCTACTGGGGAATCGTGCCAACATTGCGGAGCTTCTGAGCAGCGTACCCGTAACCATCCACCATCTCCGGGAAACGACTAAGCCCAGTGAGTACGAAGGGGCGCTCTCTGGGTACTGAATCTCCTTGTCCCCCTCCCAGAAGGGAACTTCCCAAAAGATTGACTATTCCCGTCTCCCTTTCAGGACCGACTTTCCGCACCTCCACAGCTGCATTTATCGATTCCGGCGCAGGAGGGAATTTCATAGATCAAACCTTTTCTGAGCAAAATCAAATTCCGCTTTCCAGGAAGGACTCTCCCGTTGCCTTGGTCGGGATTGATAATCGACCTCTCACCCCGGCTTATATCTCCTTAGAGACCGGACCTATCACCCTTTCTACTCATTCTCACAAAGAGACTGGGTTTTGATGTTATTCATGCCCCAGGAACACCTATCACGCTTGGCTTGCCCTGGTTACAGAAGCATAATCCACTCATCGATTGGGTTTCTCCTAACCCTATTAATTGGAGGTCAAGGTCAGAGAAACCTTTTTCCTCTATCAAGCAACCATCCTTTCTATTAGCCAACACATCAAGTTCTCGGAGGGAGTTACCTTCTCCATACGCCGAATTCTTGGACGTTTTCAGCAAGGCACAGTCTGAACTTCTACCTCCTCATCGTTCCTACGATTGTCCGATTGATCTGGTACCTGGTTATACCTTGCCTAAAGCCAAATCTTATCCTCTCTCGTTGCCCGAGACCAAAGCTATGGACGAATATATTCGTGAGAATCTTAAGCGGGGCTTCATACGTCATTCCAATTCTCCTGCGGGGGCTGGATTCTTCTTTGTCAAAAAGAAAGATGGTACTCTCAGACCATGTATTGATTACCGGGGTCTGAACCATATCACGGTGAAGAATCGTTATCCACTCCCACTCATCTCCGAACTCTTTGATAGACTTCAGGGGGCCAATCTCTTTACTAAACTGGATCTCCGTGGGGCATACAACCTCATCCGCATCCGGGAGGGCGATGAATGGAAGACTGCCTTCAACACCCGTAGCGGACACTACGAATATCTAGTGATGCCCTTCGGGTTATGCAACGCACCGGCAGTTTTTCAGGACTTCATCAATGACATCTTTCGAGACGTTCTTAATATATTTGTCATTGTATACCTGGATGACATCCTTATTTTTTCTCAAAACTTACAGGATCATATCATCCATACGAAGTTTGTGCTTTCACGCCTCCGCGAGAACCGGTTGTTTGCTAAAATGGAGAAATGCATTTTTCATCAGTCTACCACTTCTTTTCTCGGATACATCATCTCCAACAAAGGCTTGGCCATGGACCCAGAGAAGCTAAAGGCCGTCGTGGATTGGCCACAACCCAATTCCCTCAAATCTGTTCAACGGTTTTTGGGTTATTCTAATTATTACCGGAAGTTTATCCGCAACTTTTCTATCATTGTCGCTCCTATCACGGCACTGACCAAAAAAGGTGCAGACCCTTTATCTTGGTCTCCAGAAGCTGTCACGGCATTCGAGACACTGAAACAAACTTTTGTCTCTGCTCCCATCCTTCGACACCCTAACACGAATTTCCCCTTCACCTTAGAGGTTGACGCTTCGGACTGTGGGGCTGGGGCGGTTCTGTCGCAGAAATTTTCTTCCCAGGATAAACTTCATCCTTGCGGGTTTTTCTCCAAAAGATTCTCCTCTGCAGAGAGAAATTATGACGTGGGCAATAGGGAACTTTTGGCCGTCAAGTTGGCTCTTCAAGAATGGAGACATCTTCTGGAGGGGTCTAAAGAGCCATTCACTAATCTCACGGACCATAAAAACTTATTGTATATTGAGAATGCCCGTCGTTTAGGTCCCCGTCAAGCTCGCTGGTCGCTTTTTTTTTCTAGATTTAATTTTGTGCTCTCATATATTCCTGGCACTAAGAACGTCAAAGCGGATGCTCTCTCCCGGCAATACTCTTCGGAAGAGAGATCAGAAAAAAACACTGAGTCCATTCTTCCTAAACAAAGAATCTTAGCAGCTATAGCATTCAAAAATCTGGAGAGGATCATCAAATCTCAAGAGAATCTCCCGATCGGACTGGTTGTTCCTAAAGATTCCTTGTATGTGGAACCCAAATTCATCCCTGAAATACTGGATTGGGGACATGCCGTCCGTTCGGCGGGACATCCTGGATTCAAGAAGACGTTGGACCTCATCCGTCGCACTTTCTGGTGGCCTAATATGGTAAAGACCATTTTTGAATTTACTCGCTCTTGTCCGGTATGTGCACGGAACAAGACTCCTCGTCAGAAACCGCAGGGCCTCCTCTTACCCTTACCTATTCCGGAGCGTCCCTGGTCCCACATATCGATGGATTTTATTGTGGAGTTGCCAAAGTCGAATGGCATGAATACCATTCTTGTGGTAGTGGATCGGTTTTCCAAGATGGCACACTTTATCCCTCTCAAAGGTTTACCCTCCTCACCCGCCCTAGCTGATATTTTCTCCAAAGAGATTTTTATATGTGTGGAGAATGCAACACTGGACCTTTTTTCCTGCTGCTGGCCGAGGAACCAGCCCTCCAGAGCAGTTTTTTTTTTTTTAACGTTATTTGACACTTGTCTAAGTGTTTGTGGTTGTTATATTTATGGAAAGTGAACCATAAAAAAAATATAGTTTGTGGTTGTTATATTTATGGAAAGTGAACCATAAAAAAAATATAAAAAAAAAAAAGAAAAGACAAGAAAAATAAAATATATATGTACAAAATTAAGATTTTTGCTCAATGATTTCAGAATGTGGTCCTATGAGGTATAATGTTCTTTCGCATGCGGAGTGGTTGCCCAGTGTATAGGCACATGGGGCAACGAATAAGGAAATACGAACAGATCTCACCAATTAATGGAGTATGCAATCAGATATGGTACCAGTATTCCGAACCACCAATGCCCACCAAGACTCCCGGAGTATACAGGTGCCATTGCTGTACGGAATTCTCATATCTAAAATTCAAAAACGAATTAGACGATACCGTTTGTGGCGAACGAAAATGATTTTATTTGTGGTGTTACGGATACTTGATCTTTATTCGGCGATGGTACATGGATAAAGCAAGAAAGGTTTTTACTTGAAAAAACAGTTGACCCTGGATGATCTGACTGAAGCTATCCCTCCCCTTTGCAGATGCACTTTATGACTTAGGTGTTTGAAATGGTCCTGAATGTTAGTGATGGAGAGAGTTGTTGTATGTGTATGTGTGGTAAATATACATTTATAAAGCGCCCACAGGTGCTCTACAGCACTTTACAAAAGGTGGTGTGAGAAGGTGTAGAATGTAAGAGGGTGTTGCATGACTATTAGTGTGGCGATTACTATGTGATTCTATTGATCTGGTATATAATTACATGTACATATGTTTGTATAAGAGACAGAGTATTATATAGATATATATATATACACAAAAAAAGACAAAAGCCCCACTGCTAATCAATAGGACAAATTATTCGTGAAAACAGTATCTGTTTTTGTCTCATAAGTACACAGGCATTTAGTTAATTCTTTGGCCAAACATTGTAAGACTGTAACCTTGCCCAGGTTACCCCGCTTTATCAGGTTTGCACTAAGTAGATTGCTCCCTTGCCTATCTAATTGAAGGGGGAAATGTCTCAATAGACTAATCTCACACAAAAAGACAGCTATTTAAAAGTCGATGGGTGAGTTTAAAACCCTGGAGGAGGGGTCCAAAGCTCCAAAACAATGTTACCAGTTGACATTCCAAACTACAACAATCCGTGCAAAGGGCTAAGAAACTGACCACACCGATATATTTGTCAAAAGGAATGCTACGGTATTGTGACTAATGAAAAAATAATGATAAGTATTTAACTATATAATTGGGTCTTTAGGGTATACATGAGGACAAAAAGCCCAGTAGCATCTTCTGAACACAACATTATTATGGTGTGTGGGGGTTGGGTGCTGAGCTTGAAGGAACCGCGGGGGGGGTGGGAACGGAGAAGATGAGGATGGTGACGAGATAGATGAGGAAGGAGAGGCCCAGAGGCGGAGAGGGAGTCAATAGGGAACGCCCTCTGTTTCTTTCATATCCTCCTCCCCTCACCACTACTCATACCCCATTTCCTCTTACTTTACCTTTTCCTCCCCTTTCCTCTTTCGCACTCGCTGTATCCGTTCAGGCAGGAAAGAAGGACAAGCCCGCCCCCCCTTTTACTCGTTCACCCTTTTGCCCTCTATCGGTTTGCAATTGTGCTAGGCCCGTTCCGCACCGCTCCTTTTTTTTGTGCTTGCTTCCGCCCGGGATTGTGACCTCGTTCTGTTGGTGCATGTGTCTAGCCTTGGGTGTCGCCGAAATGAAGCGTTTCCACTCTCCCCCTTCTCCCTTTTGTTTCCTGCCCTTATGTCAGTATTATCGCTCACGTCGGGTTTGGCTCCTAAGTGAGCCGATCATCATGCTCGTGTTGCTACTTCCGACCTCTTATCCCACGCTGAGCATTTTCTCTCTCTCCATCTCCTCTGCGATCTGCTGGCAGTGGATCGTGTAACGGGGGCCCCGGGTTATTCGTTGCGTGCCGGGCGAAGACTGCGAACGGGGGCGCAGAGGGGTAAGTAGCGCGCGAAGGACGCCTTAGGAGTGGATAGGGCCGCCGATCGCGCGAATCGCCACGACCCCGCAGGGTCCAACGAGGTCCTGCACACGTGTTTATCACAAGGTGCCCCGTGAAGGCAACCCCCCACCGCCATTCCCAAATCTAGGGACACCAGGGCTCACTTCGGCCCGCACATCGGAAAGAGGACCGAACATCGGGGATGAAGCACGCCGAGGCGGATTAACTGTAAAAGCAGGGAAATCTCGCGGTTTTTCTGTGTTGTTGTGCTTCTAGCGTATTCGAACCTTAAACTGTTCGGGAAAGGCCCCTCTATATATCTGCGGAAAACAGAGAAAAAAAAAGGCGCACTCCTGTGTGATAAAGATAAAAACAGTGATTTATGGGATTGTAAATATAAAAAGCGCACTCACAAACAGAGAAAAAAATAAGTTATGAGATATACTCAAGGCTGAAGCTGTAAAGGAATGTATCAGCAGTCCCGGTTTGGTGCCACCTCTGGGGTATCCGTTGGTTCAGCAAGGCACTGGAGCATCGAGCAGCAGTGATGTAAGTAATCTGCAACACGGTTAGGACTCCCTCAAGATAACCCCCACAGTCTCACTGCTTACCACGCAGGCAACTGCAAACCGGAAGCACAGCAGTCCCCAAGCAAATAGCAACAGCTCCAAGGTACTCTCCGTTCATCAAGTAGTAATGTCAGCCCCAACTGAACCTCTTGTGAGAAACGCCCTAGCATTTAGTCATATGGACTGGGAAGCAGGTGATGTGTGCGACGGTGGTCTGTGGGAGGTGTATCTGGAGGGATGTCCATGACCGTTAGTTGCTGATAATAATCATTGGCTGCGGTTGGCTCCAGTTGCACCTTGCTGAACCAACGGATACACCAGAGGTGGGCACCAATGGACAGGTGATATCCCCAAGCTTCAAGGAGATGAGTTATATCTAAATGCTATTATTTTTTATCTGTTGTGAGTGCGCATTTTATATTTTACAATCCCATAAAATTATGTTTTATATTTATCACACAGGGAGTGCACCTGTTTTTTCTTCGTGTTTTGATCGATATCCTTGGGGATTTGGTGATCCTTATACGCGGCAGGCAAAAATCCCAGTGGCTAAGTACATTTTTTGGAATTGTCAACTGACATTGTGTGTTATTTATTTTTCTGTTTCATTGTTTTTTATTTTATATAGTTCACAGTTGTGTTATCTCACAAATTCGCCCTTTTGGGGATTCTTGTCATAGCATCTTGTAACTTATACTGATTTACACGGATTTATCCTTATCAAGCTTCCTAAGGCGCTACTCCAATTTGTTGTTTATATAGATTATGATATATTATATTATAAATATTATAATATATATATATATATAATAGATAGAGCCAGGTCAGCACACTAATACAAAGCTAGGCAGTGAGTCCCATAGAGTAAACAGCATAGTTACCAGTCCATGAACTATAAGGGAACAGCCACAGCCAGGGTGAATCAAAAAAGAGTTATTCAAAACATACTTTACACGGATGCCAACGTTTCGGTCCACAGGGGAGCCTTCTCAGGGCCGTGCAACCACGAATGTGAGGGACCCACCTATATACACCCACCCTAAGTGCAACATAAATCACATACAACCCAATCACCAGCACCCCAATCTATGCATAATCGCACTCACCTGGCAATCGCCAGCTCCAACAATGTGCTGCAATTAATGGTCTAGGCACTCCCAACAAACAGGGGACAATGAAAATACTCAGAGGGCCTTCTGACATCACCATCAAGCCGACCATGCTGTCGGGGCGCAATTGCAGGGCCCCGCTGCGCACAGCGGAACAAGGCTGCTACGTGCCGAGCAGCCAATAGGGCAAGATTCAACTGAGCTGTCACCAGCCAGCAATGAGTATCAAAGAATGCCCTGGCAACCAGGAGCAGCTGAGTAGCAATTGCGCATGCACTTAGCACTGATTGGCCACTGCGGGACAGATTGCGCAAAGCATGCAGGGTCAGGAGACGTGAGGAAAAAAAAAGTTTAAGGAACAGAACTACAGGCAGTTTAAGCCTGCAAGACAGGAGATCTCAAATCATATAAAACGTGAGTGAAAGAAATTATACCAGGTGTGGTAAATTGCATAGTTGTGGGTTGGGACATAAACATAAAAACCACAGGAACATATTGACAGGATGTGCAAATTAAGTGCAGCGATGGAAAAATCAGGGATCATATGGTTAGTCAAATATGATGTTTTAAATAAAACACAACATGCACAGGCAAGAAGGTAGGGATCGCACATCAATGTACAGAAAGCACACCAATCAACTCTGCATGAAGGCCACCGGGAGCCACCATCCGTAGTTCAAGATAAGCACTGGTCCTCATTGCGGTAGAAGGTTTTGCCCCTGTCTCATCCCTGTGAAGGTATCAGACGCCGAATAGGCCAACACTGAGTGTTGCCGGGAATGTCTACGCTTCCTGAAATCTGGCGACCGGAATGCATTAGGTCAATGCTATAGGATCGAGCCAGTGACATGCCCCTATGGTGGCCCAACGTCGAAACGAGCCAGAAACGGAGGTGTCTTGGATGTAGCCCCGCTGTCGTTGGTACAGGATGAGCCAATGGCTGGTGTATACTACCGCTTGATCCACATTAGACGCAGTACTGAACGTACTAATGATGTTCATTCGGTCAATTACGTGTCACTCCTTTAGGGTGTTTGCTGCGTGTCAATAAAACATCTGGTCAACAAGTCAATTTTCTGAAGCGCGCAGCAGATGTCTTGAGCATCATAGCCTCTACACGAAAATGCGCAGACCATTCTGTATGAAGTGCCTCTCATCTAGTATGGTCAGTAGTGATGACCGTTCACTCGTATGACTGCTTGTGAATAAGGAAGACCCTTCTTCAGAGGAAGTGGGTGATGGCATGGTGGGACACGTAGAAATGGAGTTATATCAGAGTTTCCGATAGAGTTAGTAGCTAACATGCTCCCAGATTTGTATACTACAGTATCCAAAACAAAGCGATTTCATACGAATTTGTAATTAAGGGTGTAAACCGTTTTTTGTGGATGGAATACTGTTCAGGGCGTCACACAATGCCCAGCAACTCCTTATCATTGACCGCTCACAATTGGTTTATGAACAACATCGTCGAGTAACGAAAATATTTGACAATGTGCTGTCCATAGATCTAATAGAATAATACTGTGCCAAGCTATCATGGTCCATGAAAGGTTCGCATTAGGAGGCGGTCCGGTAAGTGTGTAGGTAGTGGTGTTTCTCAAATCAAGAAGAAGTTTTTGTGCAGATAACCTCTATCAGCGCATTAGGAATTCCACTGGTGAACTTGCTGAACCCAAATTCTTCAAATTTCATCGAACTGAGTCTAAGCCATCAATGGTGGGAATGTGGTTGGATAAAAGAGGATACATCCAAGTGACGAGGAGGCCAGCTGTGGGATCCATGGGAGTAGATGTCTGATTGATAAAGTCCGTTGTGCTATTATGTATGATCCCATCTTTGTCACTAGTGGTGCATAATAAAAGTCCACAAATTGGAGGGCGGGGTGACTAAGGCCCCCGAGCTGAGATGAGGGTTGCCTGGAGGCGTCACACATATTTTGGTGTATCGCTGGGAGGGTGTACAGATCACGCCATCACCGGATGTGTTTGCTTGTGTTGTTCATTTGTTATGTACTGATTGCATATGTTGTTCTCTCCTCTAGCTTAAACGACAGTCATGTAACTCTTGGTAGTCATATAGTGTGCTGGAAATAGGATGGGCTAAGAAAGTAGCTATTCCTGCCATACCATGCATCTGGAACATTGCCTTTTTTAACCTATGTGTTTTAACATTGACACTTTTATGTATATACAGGGTGTGTAAGATGTTGTGAGGTTGATTTCATCTTATCGCACAGTTACGCTCTCCTGCTCCCTGCGCAGACGGTTCTTGCCTGCACTCCATGGTTAAAGACGCTTCGTATACATAGCCATGGTAGGGGGACAGTTTGTAGAAGGCTGGTGTGATGATTGGGCTCCACACCGTGGTCACGCATGCGCGGTTGTAGGCACTGTACAGCTGATGTAAACAGAGGGGCAGTGAGTAAGGGGTCGGGCTGGTGCGCTGGGTGGAGACGGGGCTCCCATGCATCTCTACAACCACTCCTGATTTTACATTATAAAACATGATTTTGAGTGCACAAGGTGGTGGAGGGTTATAATATGTTTTCCTTGGGAAGGTTCTCCAGACAAGACACTCGAGGAAGGTCCTATAAGCAGACACGAAACGTTGGATTTTGGCCTGCTTTATGTTTTAATACAATTCTTTTGCTTATCCTTTGAGTTGGCGTTTGTTTCTGGGGGGACATCGGTTCACTATGTGCATAAACCATGTCGGTACCTCATCATGTCGCATGAAATGAACAGGGGTGCTGCTATACAATAGGTGAGACAGGAAGGCGGGTCTAAAACAAGAGGAATGAACCTGCACCGCCCACAGCATCACACGCGGAAACAGAAGAAGTCTATTGCGAACATTCTCGACTTCTGGCACCTAAGAATGACGATCTGAGGGTGTGCATACACAAAGTAATGTCTTAAAACACCGAAAGAGAGACGGGTTCTGAAGGAATACAAATTTGCAAGACTGTGTCGGGACTTAGCGTGGCCTAAACACAGAGATCGAAAAAATTTTCATGAGTCATTACTGACACAAGTGAATCCTTCCCCATGAGCGCTATAGGCATGGTTGTACATACTGTGCATATGTATGCACCACACAGCGTGTCTCACACATACTTATATCCTTGTTTTTCCACCCTCTACACAATAGGGACACACATAGTATCCACCCACACTTTTAGTTTGCTACTAACTCTCACATTTCCACAACCCACCCACACATTTATCTCCAACTTCCCACTTCCACAACAACCGTTGTTGTAAGCACTGTAATATACTGTGGGCTCTCCATTCATTTTTTTATTCACATGATACACAACACACTCTTTTCATCACTTGCTTCGGAACATTTGGGACACCTCCAGCCATAAAACAATCACCACCGGGGGGGGAGGAGACCAGCACAAGATAAAATTCCAATAAACATGTTTGATGGTCTAGGATACGGGGCGTTGTTGCTATTCAGTTAAACAATGCAGGAAGAAAGAAAAGAGAATCAGTGCTATCCAAGTCAGCCAACAAATACAAAAGCATTTCAGTTAGCCACAAAGAAACGGTAGTATCACTATTTATTTTTTGATTAGTTGGAAGCCGGTAGAACGATAAAACATCTTGAAAGTTACAAACGTTTTTGGTGAAATTTGAGTTTTATTCTCCCAACAGTTTTGTGATAAATTGGCCAAGCTTTCCAAAAGTAAACGTGGCATGGGTCACATCATCGTTCCCTTATACACTGCCAGTTTTATGAAATTTCACAACTTTTATGAAAGTTGAGGAAATTTACCAACAATTCAAGCAAGAATTCAGGTTGACAATTTCAACATAACCTCATGTTATTATCGATGTGGGACTATGCAAAAGTGTGCAAAGCACTTTTGAAGACATTTGCACATCCTTATTCTGCCCTTTAGGATAAGCATGCCAATATATACGCAATACGTTAATCACATTTGTTACTTGGAGGCATGTATATTCCAGCGCTGAGAAGATACATATAGCCCATTCAAAGTAGTGGACTGTAGGTATCTTCAGTCCGACACTGGCAGAAGAATGCTTAGAGTAAATATGGATCTATGGGCCAGATCCACAAAAGGGTGCTAATCTTTTTTTTCAATGCAATTCTGTGTCATTCCTTGGTTATCCTATCAATGTACAAGAGGTTCAGTTAAAATGCCCACACATGGAAATACTGTTAAATTGGTTAATCCTAGTGAGTCTGCGACTATGAAATGTCTGTATTATTATTCACCTAGTCACGAGTTCCACTAAGCACAGTATAACAAAAGTATTGCATGTATAATCATGTATATTTTTATTGGTTGCTTTTGGAATCCAAATATGTACTACTCAATGTATTATGTTAAAACAATAAAAATATAGTTGCGAAGTATTACATGGTGTGCTTCATTTATTGAACTCAAGTATGCTTACAATGTTAAGAAGCACCTTGGCAGAAGTCAACACTAAGTAAGTTAATTTATCATATTTAGAAACATATTTCATTTGGTGGATGATTGATGAATTATTTAGCAAATATTAATACAAATCTTAAAACAGAGTTGAAAAAAAACTTGTATACTTAACTTTTCAGAAAAGAATCAAAACATAACTTTTGATACTTGCATTTGCTTTTGTGTAGTAGTGTTTACCAATAAAACCAGTAAAATATCAAGAGATATGCAAAAACAAAAATAAAAAAACGGGCGCTTCTCAAAAATAAGTGAATATTAAATAATTAAACTAATATACAATATTACGTGACAGTGATGTTCAATTAATAATTGAATACACAACATTGTGTTTGGTGACCTCACCAATGTGGAAAAAAATAATAGGAATATTAATGTGCAAACAAAAATAAAAAGCAGCTGATACCCATAAGGCGGACTGTCAGGTCCAGACTGGTTCTTGTGAGGTTTTCAACTTGAGCGGAGCGCTGTGGACTCGTGAATAGTGAAAAAGAAAAATTAAATATAATCAGTGCAGATGGTACAACAATGAGGTGTGAAAAAATGTTCTCTGTATAGTTGACTCACAGATTACCAATATAACATATAGGGTATCAAGACCCTCGCTCTCTGTGGGAGCATTTAATGGATACCCCTGCAGAGTGGTGTCTTGATACAGGAAGCTTGTAGTGTAGATAGTCAAGTTATCTACCAGGGGATGTGAAGTAAAAGAGAGAGCGCACAATGAGTAGTATGTCTTAATGATTAGCAGCATGATTAAAATTTATATACTCATATCAATTTTGCAAACAATAATGTTCGAGGGAGGGACAAGCGGGTGGAGAACGCACGTTCTCCAGGAGCGGCGCGAGCCTTCCGATAAGTCACGGATACCCTGTCACTCCTGTATCGTCTTGGGTCAGGCGGAAGAGCTGCCTGGGGTCCGTCTCTGAGGGTTGCCGCATGTGGTCCCAACTGATCATCCTCAGCTCAATCACCTCCCACAGCGGACGATTCTACGCGTTTCGCTGTGGCTTCTTCGGACGATTGGTAAACCCCATGAGGTCCTCCTTATTATATAGTCCTTCAATTAACAAGAGGGCTAATCAGGGGGTCCATCAAGTGATCAATTTAAGTCATGATTACATATCGGGGGAATGGAGGGTATGTAGGTTTTTGAAACCGTAAACACAATATTGAAAGAAATTCAGATTCTCTTAAACAATAATACAATTCTATTACAAAAATATAAAACAGGTGCTATTTATTAATTCATAAATATTAAAAATGATTTAAAACAAAGAATGATGTAAAAAAGAGATATAAGAATATATAAAAAAGTATTAAAAACGACGCAAGAGTGACGAGTTCTAATAGGGATGAGGAGATAGACAAAATAGATGCAAATACATATTCTAAAATTATAAGCAATTTAATATCATATTCTTTTAAAAGAGTTGGTTAAGAAACTTTGATTTTAAAAGTACCAAATAGAAAAACCATATGTAGTAAAAATGCACAATATATTAAGAACAATATTCTAAGACAGTAAATATTAAGAACAGTGTAATTAAGGACATTATTATGTAAGAGGCACATGTCATACTCGAATTAGACCCCTTGCATGAGGGTCGGTAGCCTATGTTATCCAAAAGGTTCGCTTTTCTGAATGGTATTTATCTATGCCCCCCCCCAAGGATGGGGACATATCAAATGCCTGTAAAAGTTACAAAATTGGGATTGGATGATGGACACTATGAAATGTTTGGAGAATGTGTGGTTAAAATGCCTTCTGTATATTTAAAAGATGCTAAAAGGACGAACTCACGGCCTCTAAAAGTGACGGATTTTAGAGCATCTTTTGAAATATTAAAGAAGGGCCATTTTAACACACAAGTCTCCAAACATTTTCATATGTGTCATCCAAGTCAATCCAATTTATTGTAACGTTTACCGGCAATTGATATGGTCCCAAAATTGGGAGGGGGGGCAAAAGGAAATAGATTAAATACATAGCAAAAAGGGAGGAACCTTTTGGATTATAGCTACAGCAGACCGTCGTCGACAAAGGGTTAATGTCGATTTAGAGCATGTGCCTTCTTAATAATGATGTTGAATTACATCGTTCTTAATAATATTATGTTTCTATAGAAATATGTTTATAATTTGTGCTTTTACTACAATATAGTGTGTGAGTTTCTTATTATGGTAATTTTAAAAATCAAGTTCTTAACACAACTCTTTTTAAAAGAATATGATGTTAAATTGCTTTAAATGTTTAGAGTATTTTGGCATCTAATTAGTCTATCTCCTCATCCGATATAGAACTCCGTCATCCTGGCGTCGTTGTTGTATATACATTTTTTATATTTCCTTTATATACTCTGTTTTACATCATTCTTTTTTAATAGTTTATATTTATGAATTAATTTAAAAAGTTATATAACGGTTTTATTTGTGGTATAAAATTGTATGAATTGTACTTAGAGATATTGAATTTCTTATATGTTTGGCCTGTTAGGTTACAAATATATTGACATACCTCCATTATCCACGATATGTAAAATCAGACATTATTAAGCGCAATCAGGCTGTTAGTAGGACCCCCTGTAGCCCTTGGTAATTGATATTTGGAAGACTATTATATAAGAGAGGAGGTACCTTGGTGGTTAATCTAACAATTTCCGATTTCTGAAGAAGCCACAAGCGGAAAGCGTAGACTCACGGATAGCTAGAACGGATCCGCTGTGGAGAGGTGATTGAGCTGAGGAGATATTGAGAAAACGGTGGCAAACATCAGGGACGGGAACACAGGCAGACCTCTTAACGCACCCCCTGACCCAGGAGCAGACACAGGACGTGACGAGGGTATCCGTGACAGTATGCGGAACAGGCGTCCGCCGCTCCGGAGAAAACCGTGGCGTTCATCCAAAAACAGCTGTCCTCTCCCCGAACATTTGTAATTTCAAAATGTGAGGTGTATTAATCAATATAATCGATTGCTGCTAATAGACAGTTAAGATCGTATACTACTAGTGTGGCGCTCTCTCTTTATTTCAACAACCCTGGGGGAAATAATGAATTATCTACCTAGCAACTTCTATCATCAGACACCACACTGAGGGGTATCATAAAGGAGTCCCATATCAGAGAGAGAGGAGGGCGGTCGATGAAGCCAGTAGAGTATGGAGTAGGCACGGGAGTAGCAAACGAGGTAAGAGAACAAAGGTTAGACCGTCCATGTGGTACCATGCGCTTGTATTTTCAATCACGAGGTACAAGGCGTGCAAGACGTAAACTGGGCAACGCTCAATTGCAAAACTGCAAGAAAAGTATGAGGTCTAGTTAAAGTATCATTACCTGATACAGATAGTTATACAGTCTAAATAGATTTTGGAATGAAAAGATCAACAATTGATATAAATGGGGTAGCTGTATGGTAAAAAAGGTTGATGTAAATAATCTGTTGTTCTACAAATACGGATACAATGAATTATTTATATCTTTAAAGGTTATTTGCAAAAGCGGGTATTGCATCAAATGCCCACAATTTACCATTAAGATGATACACCATAAATTGCGAACTCGGTCCTTGAATATGTCAGATAACTGACCAACAGCGAAGATCTGATGGTAATCATAGAGCAGACAATAAGAAAGGGAATGCAGGATACATTTTAAGATGTGCAGGGAAAAAAAATACATAAACATTTCTTTGTAGGGCACTATATGGTTAGCTTTTCAAAACTGGACTCAAAGAGACTTGTTTTATCTGTACCAAAAGTACGGACAATATTAGATATATAGAATGTATTACACATTTAACATGGATTTTCTGGAAGCTTGCCCAGGAAGATTGAATTCAAGTTACAGGGAGAAGAAGACATTCCCCACATTATTAATCTAATGTCCACTGATACCCGCTAAGCCCGAAGGCGTACCAGCTTCATCAGTCAGCACGCATGAGATAGCAATTGACAGCTACTCGCGGCAGTATGGGGTCGGGAGGGCACGTGCCAAGAGCGGGGGGGGCGGGTTTGACGGTTTTGAGGTATGTGAGAGGAGGGCGGGGTCCGCTACCCCAATTCCGTCTGGCACCCCCCACACAACAGTACAACACATTACACACAGACACACATACAACACTACACACACAAACTACACCATACACACATTTCACTACATACATACATACATACACACATACATACACACATACCTAATCACACTACACACACTTCCCCCCCCTAACCTTTGGGAGGGGGGGAGGAGTGGGAAGAAAGGAGTTCACTCCAGCCCCGGCGCGATAGGCTCACCAGCGCACCAAATGAAGCGTTACCGAATTGGAATCGCAATCCTCTTATCCCCTGGCGGCTGATGTGTTACAGGAGTAGTGCAGCCTAATCGGAAGGAGGCAGCAGGGACAGACAGGACAGAAGGTAAGGGGTGGTGGCCCGCGCGCACGCGGCGCCGTTCGGCAACGGGAGTCTCCGCCGAAGGTAGAGAGGGCCTATGGACAAGGGGGCTGAAGGCCATGAGGAAAATTGTTAGAGTTAAGTTTAGCAGTGGGCAGTCGAAGGGGGGTGGACTTAGGGGGACGGTATACTGTATAGGGGTGGAGAATGCAACACGGACTTTTTCCTGCTGCTGGCCGAAGGAACCAGCCCTCCAGAGCAGTTTTTTTTTTTTAACGTTATTGCACACTTGTTAAGTGTTTGTGGTTGGTATATATTTATGGAAGTGAACCATAAAAAAAATAAAAAAAAAAAAAAAAGGAAAAGAAAAATAAATAGATGTTGTACGAAAATTAGGATTTGTGATTATGTTAAGAGTGAGAATATATAAGATATTATATATTATAATATATAACTATAAGATATATACTTATATATGATATAAATAGTATAAACATACTTAGGGTCCTGGTCTGAACACTAAGCAGGTTATGGACCACATTTATTTTTTGGCATAGCTTGAGAAAAAACCTCAACTTCATGAAACATTTTAGCATTATAGGTTGTGACAGTTAGGTGAAAGATAATTTAAGAGATGTTTTGATTTCTAATAAATATTCTTTGGAATTGGTGAGGGCAGATAACCTCATCACGGGAAAGCATCATAGTTTACAAAATGATGTTAACGATAGTATAAAGGTAAAGTATAAAGTGCTTGAGACAAGCAAGAAGAGTATGGTCCAAAATGCTAATCTGATAAAGGATGGTTGCTAGGAAGGATTAAAAAAAAACGAATTAATAAAACAGTCTGTGTTCGGAGTGGGAGCAGCTTTTACAATAGTTATCGATTATACAATCAGACAGTGAGGTTTCTGTCTCAGCGTAAGTTTCAGCAGAAGGAGGACATTTTGGAGTACCGCTTTGAACATCAACAACTTTATAGAAATCTGTATTTCAGATCGCAAAGGGCCTCAAGCCAAGGTTAGAGGCTATGGCAAGGGGCTGAGGCCCCTGAGGAAACATTGTGTAGAGTTAAGTTTAGCAGGGGTCGTAAGGGGGTGGACTTAGGGGACGGGTTTATACGTATAGTGTGGAGAATGCAACACTGGACCTTTTCTGCTGCTGGCCAAGGAACAGCCCTCCAAGAGCAGTTTTTTTTTTTAACGTTATGAACACTTGTTGTGTGTGTGGTTGTTATATTATGGAAAGTGGAACCATAAAAAAAAATCATAGAAAAAAAAAAAAAAAAGAAAAAAGACACGAGAAAAATAAATATATAGGTACAAATTAGATTTTTTGGATCTATGTTAAGAGTGTGAGTTGATATATTATAATAGATATAGATATTAGATATATTATTATATATATATATATATATATATACATACTTAGTGTCCTGGGTCTGAACACTAGACACTTAAGCGGTATATGGGACCACTCTATTTTTCGGCTTATCTTTGCAGAAAAAATCCCTCAACTTTCATGAACATTTTAGCAATTGATAGGTCTGTGACGTAGGTGGGACAGATATTTAGAATTGTTGATTTTAATAAAATACTTGGAATTGGTGAGGGCATGATGATACCTCATAAGGGCAATAGTTACAAAATGAACGAAGTAGTATAAAGTTGGACGTAAAAAGCTTGAGAAAAGCAAGAAGTATGGGTCCAAAACTGATTAATCGTAAAGGGATGGTTGCTAGGAAGACATTAAAAAAAAACGAATTATAAAAACAACGTCTGTTGGTTCAGGAGTGGGAGCGCAGCTTTTACAATACGTTATCGATTATACAATCAGACAGTGAGGTTCTCGTCTTCTTCAGCGTACGTTTCAGCAGAAGGAGGACATTTTGGTACTCGCTTTGAACTCAAACTTATAAGAAATCTTAGTATTCAGTGCGCAACGGGTCAGCCTAAGGTAGAGGGCTATGGCAAGGGGGCTGAGGCCCTGGAGGGAAACGATGTGTAGAAGTTAAGTTTAGAGTGGGCAGTGAAGGGGGGTTGGACCTTAGGGGGAGTTTATATACGAAGTGTGGAGAGATGGCATACACTGGACCTCTTTTTCCTGCTGCTGGCAAGGAAACACAGCCTCTCAGCACAGTTTTTTTTTTTAACGTTATTTGCACACTGATACAGTGTTGTGGTGGCTTAATATTTTGGAAAGTGAACCCATAAAAAAAAATATAAAAAAAAAAAAGAAAGACTATAGAAAAATAAAAATTGTACAAATAAGAGAAGTTTGGATCTATGTTAAGAGGAGATATATATATAATATAGATATAATATATATCTATATATATATATATATATATATATATATACATACTTAGTGTCCTGGGTCCTGAACACTTAAGCAGTTATATGGGACCACTCTTATTTTTCGGCATATCTTGCAGAAAAATCCCTCAACTTTCATGAACATTTTAGCAATTATAGGTCTGTGACAGTAGGTGACAGATAATTTAAGAATTGTTTGATATTCTAATAAATATTCTTTGGAATTGGTGAGGGCATGATAACCTCATCAAGGGCATAGTTACAAAATGATGTTTAACGAAGTATAAAGTGTAACGTATAAAGTGCTTGAGACAAAGCAAGAAGTATGGTCCAAAATGCTAATCCTGATAAAGGATGGTTGCTAGGAAGACTTAAAAAAAAAACGAATTAATAAAACAACGTCTGTTGTTCAGGAGTGGGAGCAGCTTTTACAATACGTTATCGATTATACAATCAGACAGTGAGGTTCTCGTCTTCAGCGTACGTTTCAGCAGAAGGAGGACATTTTGAGTACTCGCTTTGAACTCAAACTTTATAGAAATCTTAGTATTTCAGATTAGATTACAGCCGTTTAACACATTTATGAGCTACGAAGGAAAACCTCCTATTTCTCGTTTAATGAACATGAACCTACCGCAGGGTATCTGGTACTTGCTGACAAAATACAGTGATGTCAATTTAGCTAACATCAGATGATTGTGCTTCGTATATAGTGTTAATCTACATAACACCTACAAATTGTGCACATTTTCATGGGAATTTAGCAGGAAATATATAAGATACGAGGAAAAATATATATGTAAAATATATATGTATATAAATATATGTTCCCTGAACATATATTGAAACGGTTATGTATGTTGATATGGCTAAATACTGTAGCATTGACATTTTAGGGAAACACTTGCTGTTTGGGCAGCACTCAATAGCTGGAAGATTTTAGCTTAACATAAGTATCCTATGGTTCATAAGATGAGGATACCGAGGATGCATGTGGAGGTACTGGTCACAACCCTGGCCAGTATGGGGTATGTATTCGAAGAACAATGTAGTCATCCAGTACTCTTTACATTTTATGTGACTACCAATAACAATTTTTTCATATTTGTTCTTCTTTTAAAACTAATTCTGTGCTTTCACTGCTAGATAAAAAATAGGTGGTAAAGGGAATTCCTTGCTTCTATCGGGACATCAATCAACCCAATATTTACTATGCTTTCATATTAACATAGAGCGGAGAACTGCAAACCTGCATACAATATACCCTTTTTTTGTTATTTATATACAGTAAATTAAGAAGTTGCAATTGCAAAGTCACTCAGAACAAGCAATAATGTGGGAAAAGGGCAGGCACGCCATTAATATACGGCCATTGCGAAACAGACGCACAATTTCCCCTACTGTACTGTATATGGAAGATTGTGTCCTCAACTATTAACAAGAAAAACGGAGCTTTATTATTAGTAATGTAAAAAGCTTTTGCCTGAATTTGCTAATCAATACAAATTTGCCTTTTTCTTGACAAATTGGTCATACCTCATTCACAGCATGGTCTAAATTTGCCAAGAATTTCAATTAATTATGTTATTTCCCATCCAGAGACTGAAATGTACAGTATGTGTTGCTGAAGAGAAGTTGAGAAAATGCTTGGAGAATCACTTCTAAAGTGCTGATTTGTAACTGAGCTGTGATTCATTAGCAAAATAGCTAATTGATTATGAAAGTTTGTTATTTTTTAGATATTTTTAGCCCTTAAAAGTTCTGCAAACTTGTTCTCCAGGAATCGATATTGGTAGGAAAAGAAAAAACAGAGAAAGTTTGGAAAAGCATTTTGGAAAGTTTTGCACCTCTTTTTTTCTTTACGGCTTTTATCATCAAGTCTCATACATACTGGAACCATAAAATATGTGAGTTTTAAATTCCACACAACACAAATGTATATAATTTTCTGTGGTGACGTTGCTAAACATACATCTTATAAAGTATACATATAATAAATATTATTTCAAAAACACTATGACAGAAGACGAAGTTTAAATATCATAAATGTACGCGATGAGTCAATGTCACATAATAATATAATGTTGTTTTTTCTCATGTATAGCGCAGACAGTGTAGTCCGTGCTGTACATTGAATTTTTGCAGGCCTGAGTCCCTGCTCTGTAATCCATTTTTTTAGTGCCATAGGCACTGACTTGCTCATGGTCACAAGAAGCTAACACTGGGATTTGTGCCAGGTTTCCCTGCTTCAAACTGAGTGCTATTACTCA
>WSYH01008977.1:0-27320 GCA_036426205.1 Ascaphus truei | reverse complement strand
GCAACCCCGGCCGCCTTTCCCCATTATCACTCACCTACAGCACTTCCACTGCAGCAAGGGATTCTGGGAAATGACATGCAATGAGCACACAGTGTCACTTTTTGCCTCAATAACCATTTTTAACATGGTTCCCTATAGGCTTAACGCTTGCTGCATGTTCACAGCTTTGAGCACAGCCAGGGTTAAGTGGCATACCCAAAACCCCCCAGACAGCCGTTTCGACCTTGATGGGTCTCATCCGTGGGGGTTGATTTTACTGGGAATGCAAGAGAGGCTTATGGATATGCCAACCATAATACTGAGTTAAGTTATGGTGAGTAAAAAAAAGTGACAAAAACCCTCCCAAGGAAAGCAACATAGCAAATATAGCTGTTATGCTCATCTGCATGTTTAGGCAGGTCTGCACCCCACCTTTCCCCATTATCCACTCAGCAGACAGCACTTCCACTGCAGCAGGATTCTGGTAATGACATGCAAATGAGCACACAGTGTCACTTTTTGCCTCAATCCCATTTTTAAACATGTTTCCCTATAGGCTTAGCTTGCGGCACTGGTCACAGCTTTTGAGCACAGCCAGGGTTAAGGTATCGCATACCCAGAAAAACCACCCACAGACAGCCGTTTCGACCTTGATGGGTCCTCATCAGTGTGGGGTTGATTTTACTGGGAATGCAAGAGAGGCTTATGGGATAGGCCAAACCATAAACTGAGTTAAGTTATGGTGGTAAAAAAACTTGACAAAAACCCTCCACAGGAAGCAAATATGCAAATATAGCTGTATGCTCATCTGCATGTCTTAAGGCCAGGTCTGCAAACCCCCGCCTTTCTTCCCCATTATCACTCAGCATACAGCACTCCACTGCAGCAGGGATTCTGGGAAATGACATCAATATATATATAATATATATATATATTACACAAGACAACTGCCTGCAATAGACTAAGCAAATAATGATTACTTAAATTAGTAATATAATAACCACTAGTGTTTCGGCACTAAAAGTAATATAACATTTAAAGAAAAAGAAAAGCGTCCCACTCGCACTCAAGTATACTCAGAACAAATATCAAAGAAAATTATGATTTATTTATCAGCACAAATAATCAAACAATAAAATACAAAAAATATTAAAAACAAACCCTGACATCCTCCTGTGATAGATATGTATCAACAGGGGAATCCCCTATGAAATTACTGATGGACCCCTAACTACCCAGGCAAGGGAAAAAAGCCTATAAGCACAAAATATATGTAGACAAGGGTTAACAATACCCCTTGAACCTACAAGGCCGGCTCACCCCTAGTACATATAAAAAAAAACACAGCAAGCATAGATAACACATGCACCAATTGCTATACTGCTGATGTCAAATACATATATTATATACATACACCGTAAATGCAGTTTGTTATAATCAAGGCAAGCTAGGCACAGTACCAAAAGAGACTGTTAGTATGGGATCACAATGGTTAACAGTTCACATCAGTTACCATAGTCCTGAACCATCCATGCCCCACTGTGATAGTAAAATGTCCAAAGGGGAAAGATCTTCCAATTGAGGAGTCCATCCGCAGGAGAGTCAGGGAAAAACAGGGCCCCCTGATGAAGCGGAGGTGAAACACGTGTTTATAGGCTTTTTTTCCAACACGTGCTTATAGGCTTTTTTTCCCTTGCCTTGGGTATTAGGGGTCCATCAGTATCTTCATAGGGGATTTCCCCTGTCTGATTCATATTCTATCACAGGAGGATGTCAGGGTTGTTTTTAATATTTTTTGTATTTTAAGTTTGATTATTTGTGTTGTTAAATAAATCATAATTTTCTTTGATATTTTTCTGAGTATCTTGAGTGGCTGAGTTGGGACGCTTTTCTTTTTCTTTATTGTTTTATATATATATATATATATATATATATATATATATATATTTTTTTAAACGTTGTATGTTGGCTGTGCTTATGGGCATCTGTTGGTCAAGTTGGTCTGTACACTCACCCTCTGGCCCAGACTCACCCCCCGCACACCTCTCCTTGGCTCAACATGCCACACTCCTCACCCAGCCCACCCCTGGAGGGGGGGAGACACACGCACAACCACCAGGGCCACTCAACTCCTCACCCCTCTAGCCTACCGCCCTCCTCCCGCTGGATACCATCACACAAAGCTCACCCTCCCAGCAGCTTCACACACAGACCCGCAACCCCAACACTCCACACCTTTAACCCGCTCTCTCCAATCCCCCCCCCCCAGAGCAAGCTCTCTCCGGCTCCCCCCAACCAACCCCCCTCCCCGGCCGCTCGCCTGGCTCCCATCCCCGAGTGCGCTCCAACCCGGCTCTCTCCGTCGCGCTCCCATCCTTCCCCGGCGCTCTCCCACCCAGGCCGCTCCCCCGGCTCCCATTCCCCGGCGAGTTTCCTCCAGCTCCCCAGCCCGAGAGTGCTCCTCCGGCCCCCATCCCCGAGAGTGCTCCTCCGGTTCTCTCCCGCCTCTCCCTTCACCGGCTCCTACCTGCAGACAAGGGGAGGGTGATGCGTGGCCGGGGGGTGACTGGCGTGCCGCTTCCGCCGCGAGCACCGCTGCCCAAGCTGCCCAAGGACTTTGCTTCAAACAACGTGTCCCACGAGTGCGCTTGGGCTGCCGTGGCAGCTTCGTCCCGCCCCTTACAACCCGGAGGAGGAAGAGGCCGGCCTGGGAGGCGGTGGGGCCGCGGCCTAGCTCCTCTGCATCAGACCAGTAAGCGGGAGAGGCCAGGGGCAAGCCCAAGGAGAAGCGCGGCTGCTTGCGAGGTGAGGAACCGCAGGGGAGGGATCTTACACACCCCCGGGGCCTACCTTTCACCCCCTTCCCCCCCTCCTGACTGACCCCCCTCGCCTTCCACCCTGCCCGAACACCCCCTGCGCTTTCACCCCCCCTCCTGCCTTTCCCCCCCCCCAGCTTTCACCCCCCCTCCTTTCCTTCCCCCCCCTTGCACTCCTTTCACCCCCCCTCCTTTCCTTTCACCCCCTCCCTCCTTCGCTTTCCCCCCCCCTCTTCCTTTCCCCCCCCGGCTTTCCCCCCCCCGCTCCTTCTTCAACCCCCCCTCCTGCCTTTCCCCCCCCCCCCCCTCCTGCCTTTCTCCCCCTACCCTCCTGCCTTTCACCCCCCCTCTTCCTGCCTTTCAACCCCCCCCTCCTGCCTTTCACCCCCCCTCCTGCCTTTCACCCCCTCCTCCTGCCTTTCCAACCCCCTCCTGCCTTTCATTCACCCCCCCATCCTGCTTTCCACCCCTCCTCCTTCCTGCCTTTCACTTTCACCCCCCTCCTCCTTTCCCCCCACCTCCTGCCCTTTCCACCCCCCCTCCTGCTTTCCAATCCCCTCCTACCTGTCATTCACCCCCCCCCCCCTACCGTTTCACTCCCCCTCCTGCCTTTCACCCCCCTCCGGCTTTCACTTCACCCCCCTCCTCTTTCATCCTTCACCCCCCCCCCTCTTGCCTATCACCCCCCTTCTGCTTTCACTCACACCCCCTCCTGCCTTTCCACAACACCCCCTCCTGCCTTTCACAACCCCTATCTCCTGCCTTTCACCCCCCGCCCTGCCTTCACTCCCCCCGCTCCTGCCTTTCAGCCCCCCCCCGCTCCTGCCTTTCTAGCACCCCCCCACCCAGTCATCCACCCACCCAGTCACCCACCCACCCAGTCACCCACCCACCTCAGTCACACAACCACCCACTATCTCACTCATTCACCCCCCCCCACTCAGTCCTCATTCACCCACCCCTCAGTCCTCAGTTCCTCCCACCCAGTTCACGTCAGTAACCCACCCACTCAGTAACTCAGTCTGCCCACCCACAGTCACTACTCAGTCCCCACCCAACGCAGTCACTCACTCCGTCACCCACACCAGTCCACTCAGTCACCTTATCACGCACTCAGTCCTCATTCACACACCCACTTATTCACATCATTCACCCACCCACTGTACTCTTCACCTTCCACACCTCACATTCCTCAGCCACCACCGCACTTCATCAGTCCACCACCCATTCACCTACTCATTCACTCATCTCCCACCCACTCACTCCAGTCCCCAGTCCCTGGTCATCCACCCACCCACTGTCATCGGTCACTGTCACCCCCATCAGTCACCTGTTCTTTTGTAGTAATATACAAATAAACATGTTGCATTGTATCTTTTTTTTGTCCTGACATAACAGTTAAGTTAAAGTTGTTGCTAAGAAAATCTTTAAAACCCTTGTAGGTGCGCTAATTGGTTGGGGGGGGGCCCCTGCTTTCTTTCATTTGTCCGGGCCCAATGCTTTCTGTTTCAACGACCCTGTCCCGCCACTGAGCAAAACCCGCCCCACATAATCCAGCTGGCCACCACCCCCCTGTCACACACTCAACTGCACCCCACAAAGTCCAGCGGGCCTCAGAGATACCCACAGCGGCCGCCGCACCCCTCACTACCCCACCTGCGTTAGCCATTGCCACACAACCTCCCCGCCTGCCCCCGTGATCCCGCCCCGTTCCCCACTGGACAGCTCTGAAGAGGGGGGGAATCACTCCCTCCCGCCCCCCCACCCCCCCCCAGTGAGCTGCTGGCTGAGCCGGCCTGAAGCTTGGATGGTTGTGGGGTAGAATCACTAACCAAAGGTGAGGCCAAGACACCGCACTAACTCTGATAGGAGGGGGGGAATTACAACCCTCCTGCCCCCCATGGAGTCCGCCGTGGGGGAGGGAACCCCCTCCCCGGCCGCCCCCTCAGTGACCCGCCACCCGGCCCTTGTCCACCACAGCTATGAAGGTGGGGAGGTGGGGGAATTGGAAGTGAAGGGGGTGGAAATCCGCTGTGAAGTGGGGGGAAACGGAGCTGTGATAGGGGGGGGAAACAACATGGTGAACTGTGGGGGGTGGGACTTAGCTGTGAAGGGTGGGGGACCGGATGGGCAGTTGAAGGGGGGTGAGCAAACAGCGAGGGAGAGCCGGGAAAATTAATCCCGTGCACGCCGCGGGTAGATCAGCTAGTATCTAAATATATATATTTATATGGGTAAAAAAAGTGGACAAAACCCTCCACAGTAAAAGCATACAACTGTAAATATTACTGTTTTCATTAGCAGTCTTAGACGGGGGGGTTTTTCCCCCCACCCGGCAACCCTGTCTTTCCCATTATCCGTCACAGCACACAGCACTTTCACTGCAGCGCAAGGGATTCTGGAGAATGACAATGCAAATGAGCACCAGTGCCACTTTTGTCTCAACTCATAGTAACGGCAACCCTTAACCAAAGCGTTAAACTAGCTTTTATTTAGCATAGCTGGCAATATATCATATATAGATATCATATATATAATATCTATAATATATATATATATATATATATATATTCATATCTATAGATATAATTATTATATATCTATATAATATAAACTTCACAAGGGGACATTGCGGGCTCCATATTGTGCCAAATAGTACAGGTTTATTAACACGAGCTATATATAAAAAAAACTCACAGAATGAGATAGGACTTGCGCATCAAACAAGAAACCATGGTCATTCGTAGGTCGGAACACAAGTCTCGTGTCTGCAGCGTGTTATCTCCATTGTAACCCGCTGGTATCTTCCCGACATGATGTGCGTCCACTTCAACGGCCCCCGGCTAACAGGCTCACGCCTTCCATTCGTTCCGCAGTCACCATAGTTCCACTGCAAGTCAGCAAAAGGCTGCAATGATGCTAACCACCTGGTGCTTGAGAATAGCATCCCTATTAATACATATTCTCAGTATTAGGTGAACTTTTTTATTTGAAGAACCATTTATGTCATAGGACATGCTTACAAGATTATTCCCCTCTCATCCTCAGTCAAGCAATACTGATATAGCAAGTTTCGTAAAGATGAGGCCCTGGACGCGATACCTAAGTAGCTTTTTAGGGCATTTTTTTAACGTACCTGCTCAAAATAGCCTCCTAAAACAGCCACAGCGTACCTTGTCTTTTTTTCCCCCCTCGCTAAGCGTTCTTAACCTTTACGTACGCTAGTCTGATTGAAAAAAAGCCGTCATGTACCATTTACATGGAGATTCTGTATCTCATGCAATCTGTTACAGGCGATCGGTACACTAAATAATACATTTTAATATAGTGTACATGAGCAGGGGGTCTCAGACCTGAACATTGGTTTCAGGTCGAGGACCCCCCTACTTCATGGAATTAGGCCCCGTTTAGGGATGCTGGTATCCCCTGTCCTTTAAAGCTCCGGTCCAACTGACCGGTGAACATTTAATTCTGCAGGGGATAACCGGCCCCCATGAAAGTGGGCCTATATTTATGACGTAGGGGGTCCCCGTGCTGAAACCATGCGTTTCCTCAGTAGACTCATGCCCCATACACTAGTTTAAATACAAAACATAAGAATAAACAATAATTCATTCCCGTAGTGGCTTTCCGCTAAGTAATGAAGCCTGCTTTAATGTATTTTTATATATTAGTGTCGGGACAGGGTGGTTCCCAGTGCTGACCGCATTGATTTTCTGCATCAGCCCGCGGTGGCTTCCTGAGTTCAGGCCCCGCGGTATGGGGCCTCGTAGGCCACTGTCGCGCGATCGGGTTTTAGACGCGACGTCGTGGCTCTATAAAGATGGCGTCCACACTGGCACCGATGCCACAAACCGGGGCCTGTAATTTTGGGAAGCACGGGGTCTCTGAGGCTGAAACCAATGCTTCAGCTCAGGGACCCCCCTGCTCTCGCACAATGTTTATTAAAATTTACATTATGCTGCTCACTTACCTTAGCGGAGCGCTAAGCTAAGGTTAAGGGGTTAGTCACAGTAGCATGTTGTATTTGGGGACAATTGACACCCAATAACACACACATCCCCCCGCCCCCTAACACATACAGTACTGTAATGGGCAAATTACTATTATCCCATATGGATATAATGCATTTTGCCATTTTAAATACATATAAATTACATAAATGCAGTCAAAATATATATGAACACTTAACCTTTTTACACCACCCATGATGAAGGCCGTCTTCAATACCTCATCTTCATCTTCAATGCCCCTCCGGTGCTGCAAAACATCACAACAATCACAATACCAATGTAATGTCCCCCAACCCCTTTACATCACATAAGCGGGCAATTAAACCGCTACAGTCATAAGGGTTAACCCACCCCTCACCCACCCTCGGGGAGGCCTACATACCCTCACCCCATCAACCCCCCACCCCATGAGGCCTAACCACCCTCACCCCCTAAACCCGCCGGGGGCCCTACCCACATACCCTTGTGGGCAATACCAAACCCCCCCCCCACCCCCAGTACCCCACATAAAACATACACGCCCCACAACTAACACATCAGTCTCATTTATAAATCATTAGCCACCCCCTGTGCCCCCCATAAATACATGATTTATTCTGTCAACATACAAGGTTCATACCCCAGGCCCACGTGAGTCCCCTGTGGGCCCGACGGTTCACCTCACATGACCTACATGGTTACCAGAAACTTGTTTCATACCGGTCTGGAGCCTTTGTGGGTCCCGCCTGGCCCATGGCCCACCAGTGGTCTCCGTGGGTCAACCGTGGCCACATTGGGTCCCCACATAGTCCCGCGGATATCCTGGGGATCCCGGGTCAGACCCACATGTGTCTGAGGGCCTCGGTGGTTTCCCACGGGGTGCTGGGTACCCACGGTGGCCTCACTAACGGTTCCGCGGTTCCCACGAGTATGTGGGGCCAACCGGTTCTTCCCCGCACACTACGGGTCCGCGTGCCCCCACAGATGTGGGGCCACCCCGGTTTCTTCCCCGCAGTTGCACTCCGTGGACCACGCAGCCTGATACCCTAGATACCCGATTAGGTACTTAAGTGGCCTCCAGGTTCTCAAGTAGAACTCAAAAGGACAAACACTGAAATGTAAATATAATAACCTGCCTATACATGTCAATACTACATCCACCCCCCCCCCCCACCCTCCACCACCACCAACCACATACAGTACAATAATGTGGCAAATAACTATTATCCAATTATGCGGATAATAGGATTATTTGCCATTATGAAACCCAAAAACAGCCATAACATCAACAACATGAATTTTTAATCTTAAAATCACCACATAGCATTTTACAAGGAAGTGCCAGCACGATGTGTAAATATTAACCACAAATCAGTAACGTACACAAATATATATGAAATGTCACACAATTGCATGGTTGTGTACAGATAATTTAATCTGTGCATCATGTAACACTTTCAAAATATATGTCACAATAAAATACACTATGAACATGTCCGCCTAACCACAATGCATCATGAAAATCAACATAGCAATAAGCAACATCAATAGCAATTAGCATCAATCACTTAATCATTTCCTCAAACAATTACCATACCAAACCAAATCATTATACCATTCAGTATTCAATAACTAAGCCAACCATTGCCAAAAGAATCTAATTTAAATAACCACAATCATTCTAATCTTAACTACCGAGAATAGCCATTACAATAAACCCTGTCCATAAATTCACATTACATAATATTTATACAATCGACAAAATAACATCTGATAAATCACATTACCCATACAATGAAAAGAACATAACATTAGCAAACATATCAATTATTATCCCTTATGTCTAGCCATAAAAAATAGATAAATACATATACAGAGGGCAATATAGAGCATAAAATTACAATGCATACTGATACCTCAAAAATCAATAAATACACCCCATTGCAGTGTCCGTGAATGTATGTTATAACATAGTACATAGCTACATTCACGGCATTAAATGGGACAGAACAAAATAAAGACATGTAATTAAAAATCAAAAAAACCTGTAAAGTTAACATAATAAACTTTTCTTTTTGTTTACTCACCATTAGATGCCACTCACGCGAAACTCCAAGTGACCCGGAAGCACAGGAACCAATCCACATGGTAAACCATAAAATAATAACCTTACTCAATCCAATAAAACGGTGTCCTTCTTTTCTTCTATTTGTAATTCTTTCCTTCTTCCGCTGTCTTGGGGTCTTCTTTTCTTTCTTTTGGGGTTTTCTCCTGTCTTCTTCGCCTTCTTGACAGCACTTCCACTGCAGCAAGGGATTCTGGGAAATGACATGCAAATATATATATATATATATATATATTACAACAAGACAAACTGCCTGCAATAGACTAAGCAAATAATGAGTACTTAAATTAGTAATATAATAACCACTAACGGTGTTAGGGACTAAAAGTAATATAACAATTTAAAGAAAAAGAAAAGCGTCCCAACTCAGCACTCAAGTATACTCAGAACAAATATCAAAGAAAATTATGATTTATTTAACAGCACAAATAATCAAACATAAAATACAAAAAATATTAAAACAAACCCTGACATCCTCCTGTGATAGAATATGTGTTTGATTATTTGTGCTGTTAAATAAATCATAATTTTCTTTGATATATGTTCTCAGTATACTTGCGTGCTGAGTTGGGACGCTTTTCTTTTTCTTTTTATTGTTATATATATATATATATATATATATATATATATATATATATATTTTTTAAACGTTGTATGTTGGCTGTGCTTATGGGCAATCTGATTGGTCAGTTGGTCTGTCACTCACCCTCTGGCCCAGACTCACCCCCGCACACCTCTCCTTGGCTCAACTGCCACACTCTCACCCGCCCACACCTGGAGGGGGGGAAGACACACGCACAACCACCAGGCCACTCAACTCCTCACCCCGCTGCCTGGCCCGCTGGATACCATCACACAAAGCTCACCTCCCAGCAGCTTCACACACACCCGCAACCTCACACACTCCACACCTTTAAGCCCGCTCTCCCAATCCCCCCCCCCCCCCCCCAGCCCCCTCCCGCCCCCCCCCCCCCCCCCCCCCCCTCCCCGGCCGCTCGCCTGGCTCCCCATCCCCGAGTGCGCTCCACCGGCTCTCTCCGTCGCGCTCTCCCTTCCCCGGCGCTCTCCCACCCAGGCCGCTCCCCCGGCTCCCCATCCCCGAGAGAGTTCCTCCAGCTCCCCATCCCCGAGAGTGCTCCTCCGGCTCCCCATCCCCGAGAGTGCTCCTCCGGTTCTCTCCGCCTCTCCCTTCACCGGCTCCTACCTGCAGACAGAGGGGAGGGTGATGCGTGGCCGGGGGGTGACATGCGTGCGCTTCCGCCGCGAGCACCGGCTGCCCAAGCTGCCCAAGGACTTTGCTTTCAACGTGTCCCACGAGTGCGCGTGGGGCTGCCGGGGCAGCTTCGTCCCGCCCCTTACAACCCGGAGGAGGAAGAGGCCGGCCTGGGAGGCGGTGGGGCCGCGGCCTAGCTCCTCTGCATCAGACCAGTAGCCGGGAGAGGCCAGGGGCAGCCCAAGGAGAAGCGCGGCTGCTTGCGAGGTGAGGAACCGCAGGGGGAGGGATCTTACACACCCCCGGGGCCTACCTTTCACCCCCTTCCCCCCCTCCTGACTTTGACCCCCCTCCTGCCTTTCACCCCCCCTCCTGCCTTTCACCCCCCCTCCTGCCTTTCACCCCCTCTCCTGCCTTTCACCCCCCCTCCTGCCTTTCACCCCCCCTCCTGCCTTTCACCCCCCGCTTCTTCGCCGGTTGAAACAGCGTCGGTTCCGACAAGCCAGTACAACCGGGTGATTTGTTAGAATAAAGTGTGCGCGCAACAGTATATATATATATATATATATATATATTTTCAATGATATGGTTTATATGACTACTACTAGTTCGATGCAAGAGAGCAATTAAAACAATAAAATTTTTTAGACTTGTGACAACATTCCCTAGCTATTACAGAAATGAATCGCTTCCACCACACATTTCCCTCAACTATGCTCGAAACCTGAATTCTCAAGAGGATTTTAGCTCTCCATTGGCAGCTCACGGAAAATGCAGCTTATAACCTGAAGCACTGCTACTGACTACACCTAAATCGCTCTCTCTTTTTTTTTTTTTAAATAAATTTCAGGGCTTCAAGTCATTCATGTGCTTCATTCGCTTCAAAATTCTGCATCATCTGAGCTGATCTTCATTCCTAGGTAAATTAAATATAATTGTGTTCTATTCCATTTCAAAACAAATGTTAATTCACCTTGGGTTTTCCATTCTTAAACACAAACCTGCTTCTGTCAGGTCTCAATAAATGGCTGTCACATGTTGGGCCTTTGGAACATGGGTATATGATTCTGTTTTGTACTCCTATGTTGAGAAAACTTTTTATGTGCTTTTAGATGTTCTCAGCAGACAAGTATTGGTTCTATTATTACAGTCTCCCGGCCGAAAACTGGGGACAAATAATGCCAAAAACAGCACAAATATTAATGGTCCGATTATCCTAACGGAAAGTGAGCTGATTTTTTCCATTTTAATAAATGTTAGTCCATTGTTTCCAATTGATTTTGTCCCTGTTTTTGTAGCTGAAATATTTTGAGAATAAATCATTCTTTTACACATTACTAAAAATTTAAAAGTTTGGTCTGAAATATTCTTTCTCTCTTTGATTCTAGTAATCGTTTCTGGTAGACATGCATGGAATTTAGCTCAATGCGTTACTTTAATCTATTGCCGGGTAACCCTACTAATTTCTTTTATAGAAAACTTTTCTTGACCTAATATATTAACCCTGCTTTAATTATATCATCATTGCTGAAAAGATTTGCTTTTACTTTCACGAAAATATATAAGCATAATTATCAGATGTTAAAGCTGACACTCCAAAATAGATTTAGTTTTTATTATTATTAGTCTATTCAAAATTGTAATGCGATTAGACATTCTTGTTTTGAAATGTTTCCACATTTAAATCCCTATTTCATAGTTATTACCTGTCTTTACCAACAGTATTAAGCAAATTATATGTATTTTTTTTTTTCTAGCGTAATTTGAGTTTGCAGTTGTAGCTGGCATTCTGGAGAGAATATTAAACCTTTTATAAATTTTTAGACTAAACTATAGTATCATGTCTACATTTTTTCCAGAGAAATTGGACCAACGGGTTGAAAATTTCAACCTGAGGTAAAAGTTGAGAATATATTTCTTAATGAAGTGTGAGTGAATGAAAGACAAGACTTTTCCGCAAAGAATATAGGGAAACATTTGTCATAGCCACAAAGAAACCCTAGACATAAAAAGAAATTGATTATTTTCTTTTCTCATGGGGCATATATTTTTTTTGGGGTGGGGGTGAACGGGTTACTAGCACCAGGTTCATCCACTTACCCTGCAGGGCACTGTAAACATCAGTGCTCACCCTCCAAACCCTCACCACAACCCCGTTTACACAATTATTAATTATAGCTAAAACCTAAGGGGTCCTCGTTCCTCCTTTCTAGCATTAAAAGTATACAATTACAGAAACCCAACAAAGCAAAAATGTTTAAATTTCAGCAATCTCTTCAAATGTAATAGTCCGTAGGCAACACATCCATTACTTTATTAATTTTTAGATTTAATACTATCCTAAAAGGGGTACTGCTTGTTACAGAAAAATAAAATTCCCAGAATTACACATCAGTACATTGGGTTAAGACAGAAATCTTTACTTTCCATTCCAGTGAAAGTGTTGTTTAGTCCTTGTAAAAGGGGGTTTTTTGGAGTTTAAGGTGTGAGCCCACATACCTTACACACAGAGGGACCCCAAGTTGGATCTCTTTGTGTAGGGCTAGTGATAATTTTATGACTAATAGCTTGGGAGAGTAATTCTTTATTTCCAATTTAATTAAGGATTTGTCAGATACTAACATTTTTCCTCCATTAGTTAACAGATCATGGTCTCAGTGTCATCATACTGATGGTGTCTGGCAGAAAAAGTAATCTTTTCATTGTATGTAGCTGCTACAGGTGTCAGTTGCTAAATCACCTGTGTGAGTCCCAGGAGAGGCTGAGAGTCTACTTTGTATGGGGAAACATGACGGTTTTGGCGATCCTTCAGGCTCTTTCTCATGGTGTCAGCGCTCCGTCATAGCAGGCCTCCAGGTGTATCTGGAGACAGTCCCCCCACCATTACAGCTTCTCTCAGACCTCTTACCCAATAAGAACGGACTTAGTCCAAGGTTATAAACCACAGGATTCTTTATTGAGGCAGCCACTGCCAGGTTGTTATTTACAGGTCTGCTATGGTTTCAGGATAAGGGTCCCCAAGCCCTCTGGATGGTACCCACCTGGCTTCTCTCAATATAGGGCCTTGCAGATCTATTAGATCTTTTTCACTCAACCCCCTAAGGGGCTGAGAGCATGTCCACTCCAGGCTGAGGCAACTAGACTGACTATAATTTCGAATGCCTCCTCTCCAGTAACAGAGGGGAGGGCACAAGGTGCTGTCACAGCTTGGCTGTACAAAGACCCAGTTTCACCTCCAACCCCTGTCACTCAAAGAGGCCCCCCAAGGACTGGCCTGACACTGCCTGTAGCTACTAGGACTTACTTACAGGAGGCAGAAATAAGCCCTGGACCAGCCATTGCCTTACATATCATCAGCCTTTTGGTAGCCCTTGAGTTGAAATTATATCTCTTATTTTGTCATACATTGTTCTATTCATTACTATGATCATCGTGGGCATTTCACAGTTCACAGATTTATCCATGACATCCCTAGATTTGTAAGAACAAGATTTACAGTAAAGCTCAATTAATGTTTCTATAGGATAAAGAATAAAGAGTGTCCTGTGGATGACCCTCAGTGGCTGGATCAATGAGGTTTTACAGCTTTGTCTTTGAAGTTATACAATCCAGTTAAGCATCAACCCATTAACACATTGGGCCCACATGCCAGGATTTTGTTTTAATATATAATCTCTTAGGGCGAGGAGGTTCCTAAACACACAAAATCATTTTCCCTAATTATTTTATTAACCTGGCAAATAAATCTATGAAAATGTTATTTTTTATATGTCACAGACCATAGCCAGATTGGACAAGAATCAAACTGTTTTAGTAGAATTTTAACGTCTTGATCGCCATACTTCTCTAAACTTTAAACCTTATGTGGCTTTACGGACAAATAAAATCGAGGCTATTCATTAAACTTTTTAAAAACTGTTATAGTGTTTTGTTTTTTTTTCAAATTAAATGAAATGGCAGTTTTTCATCTCAAAAATCTGTTTTACTATTATATAAAATACAATTGTAATGCGCACACTATTAACTAAATCAAACAGATTTTGCTGTTACCTGAGCTCCTGTTCAAGGGGAGTCCCGTCAGTGGACAACTCCAATGTAACAAAATTGAAGTTTCAGGGCCACTACGATTTTCAAGACTTTATATTCTCAAAAGCACTTAAAAAAATTATTTCTTATCTCAAAATAAACTTTTGAGAATAAATTCCTTGTTGAAGAAAATCCGTAGTGCGCCCTGAACCTGTAATTTTTGCGTCACAGTATATTATATATCCACATTTATTGTAATTATTTTGGAACAAAGTTGTTTTTTAAAGAAATTGTTTACAATGCTATTCAAGTTGGCAATAAAACTAAAAGACATAATTCACTAGGGAATATGTATATATTTGGTTAAATCTAACCCCGGACAGAATGGTAAGCTACCCACTGTATATATTTATAATATAATAGGGTTGGACACATAAAGCTGGAAAGGTTTATTGCAGCAAAATCCATGTTTCCATCCACATGGCAGCCTGGTACCGGACAGTAACATGTAGGCATGAAGGCAAGTATGGGTGTGATTATTAGAATGGATAACCAAAATGTAATAAAATAGCTTATAAAACGCGTTAGGGGACACATGATGCTGTCAAAAAATTCTTAATGGTTTATAATGTCTACCTAACATTACCATAACTCTAAACCATCCCAAATCAAACTAATATGTAAAGGATAGGGCAAGGCACTATACATTTAGACTTAAAAAACACAATGGGTGCAGTATTTTTTACGGACCACATTAAACAAGATATTCATGCATCTCTAAAAAAAAAACAGTTGAGGTTATTTTACCAAATTTTTTAAACTTTTGAAAATGTGTTTTAAACAGGGATGTTTAATTAAATTTTGTTCATCCATCCGATACTGAACACTTCTCCCTGCATCGATTTGGAGAGTGCACAGAGTATGAAGGATATAACAGATATGAGCACAAAATTCAACCCTTAGCTTAATGTACTGTTTCAAATATTTCTATCATAAATGTAAAAATATATTTTCATTAATTTATATTTTCTTGCTTCTTTTTCCTGTCACCTCACACACATCATTACTAAGATGGCGAGAGAGGAGAGCAATCAAGATTATGAGCTAGACCAAAATATAAAGAGGAACTCGGAAATAGATGCCGGTCCCATGGGATGGAATGGGAGAAGGGATAGTTTTAGCAAGGATGAGGCAACCCTATTGAATATGGAGTAACAATTTTGGACACTAATCTAATAAAAAAAAGTCCTCATGGAACTTTAAAAAGTACAGAATCGTGTCATTCAAGTAAGTAAAGGTATGGGATGTCGGACACCCTATAAGGAAAGGCTAGCTAAATTAGATTGGGTTTACATTAAAAGAGTCGATATATACCTATTTACACGCATATTCCAGGGCCAATAAAGTAACTTTCATTCAAACTATCGCCAAGGACAGTATCAATGACATGGGTAAACCCTTAAGAGATGGAAGGAGATTTCACTAACTTATTAACATACGTAGGTTTAACTCTATCAATAATAGATTTTTTCCCCTCCTCAACCATCTAACTATATTAAATACCAGATATACTAATAAAGTGGGAGAGAAAGGTAGGAGCAGATAAACTAAAAATAGCACAGACGGGAAACGACCTTTAGTTCCTGCTTGTAATGAAGAACCCTGCAGATAAAGTAAGCGATGTAGGTGACGCATTCAGAGGTACGGCAGGAGACTTGGCATCTTGGCTTAAAATAAAACTCTTTAACGTTCCCAATTCAGAACAGCAACACAAAATAGACGCTTTTTATCTGTCAAAGTGCGCACAAAGCACTGTGAGCTGCATACTGCCTGTCTGCGCACTGTAATTTAAGTAGCCAAGCAAAAACTCGTTACTCCTCCTGCCTTTTCCATCCCTTGTTGTTGTACAGGCTGCACCCTGTTACAGTCCCCTCATCCTCTTCAACTCCCTCTTGAGACACAGTTGCATTTTTTTGCCTTTGCTTGACTCTCCGCATCTCGAAGGAGAATGGTTGAAGGACGATACCATCTGTCAACCACTTAAACTGGGCATGATCCATCACCAGGATAAAGTAACCCTAGCTACACTGGCGACATACTTTATTCGAGCTCGGCTAGTCCCACGATTCGGGTATACCCGGTGTTTGAGGTTTGTGACTGTTTTCTGCCGCGAGTGCATTGAGGTATTTTGCATGCAGGGATTGAAGCATTTATTCCCGCTGGCGCAATCTGCACAATATATCTATATATACTCATTACAATTCATGAATTTATGCCATCTTGTAGACACCACGCGAAGCAGGCAGCCTATTAAATCCTAATCATTAATCATTTAACAGATCAGCCCGCCCTCCCAGGCAGAACCCAGGCGGAAGGCAATGAACGGGGCTTGTCAAGTGAGGAGCGGCGCATTCAGGTATCTGCAGGTACATACTGGGTATTTGCTCGAATAAAGGGTGTCGGTGCAGTAAATAATATTTAAGGCATCTATTGCCCACTTATTGATAACACCTCTTTAATTGATGCCGCATATTTTTGTCTCCCTCTGAAACAATTTCTGGATTAAATAAGAGGATTGGGTTTCTACGCATTAAAGTCCTGCGACAAGACTTCCCCAAGCCTAATATTGAGGCATCTACTGCCTTGACAATAAAAAGGCTTCTTGAAATCGGACTTTTAAGAGCTGCGCTTCTGACAATTATTTTTTAACCTCGTTAAAACTTCCACTTTGCATTTCTCCATTCAGACTACCTTAGGAGGACTATTTTCTTTGTGGAGGTCTATCAAGGCTCATGTAAATAATCAAGTAGTATAGAATAAACCGTAATAAGCATGATAACTCCAGAGTTTTAGCACACCTGTGTATTTTGTTTGTGGAATGGGATTGTCGTCTGTGAGATTTCCAACATGGATGCCTCCTGACTCACTGCCGGCTGCACAAACATGGCCACTGATACAGGTAGCCAGCCTGTAGTTGAGAAAGGAAATTGCTCTCACTGGTCATTTCCCTTTATATTGCTCCCATGTCCCTTCTCACCTTGCCTGTTGCCAGCCTCCCTACCTTTTCCTTTTGGAATCCTCACCCCCCTCCCCTCCCCCATTTGGCTGGTTTCCGCTCAGACTCCCATGCCAGCCTTTTGGCTTTCTTCTACCTCTCTCCTGCCCTGACCCGGAACTGTGACCAGCGACCATGTCTCTCCCCTGAACTCAAAGTGTGACCTCTGCAAGCGGCTGTAACCTTCCTGAACCTGTAAACCGGACCTAACAATTCTTAGTTCATTTAGATCTAGATCAGTTTTGGGTCACCCTATACTCTCCATCCTTGGCCTTCGTGTCTGTATCCTGAACTGTAACAGTGAACGCACACTAATGTAACACATTGTATGTATTGTGGGGCGTAGTCCCAATACAGTGTTTCAATCTAGTTCAAGAACTAGCAGATGTAAAGTCCGTGACCTGGGAGCAGAGCCTATGACACAAGCAATTGTATTGGACCCGTGCCTTAATAAATGCATACAGTGTGAAAATGAATACGGGGTTAACATACCGTTACTTTGTGGATTGCGCCCTAGACATGAACCCTTGTTTTGCTGCACTGTTGCCGGTCATCCAGTCTCATGAAAGAGTGACATGCAATACTCACAGAGGACTGCTCCCTGGGTGCGTGCTCACAGCTCAGTGTGAATGTAAATTGGTAGAAGAGATCCGAAGATTTTCCATCCAGCGGTGCAAACAGCTCGTAGAATGGCAAGGTGTAATTAAAAATAAATGTTAATTGAAAAACATGGTTGGGGACACACTCTGACGCGTTTTCGGACTGGGCGTGTCCTTAAGCATAGAGAGCTGCTAATTAACCCTTGCTGGTCTCGTCCCATTCCTACGAGCTGTGCACCGCTGGAATCTTCGGATCTCTTCTACAATTAATCGTAACACATTGCATCAGGCCACACAATTGACTCCACAAGGTGGAGAAGGCCATGAAACCCTCCAGGGCCAAACTCCTGTGGAGCCACTACTTCCAATCAACCTGCTACGTTTGGATATAATTGGACTCCTCGCCTCCCCCTTTGCATACCTCCGCTACCCATATTTCTCTCATCCCCTGCTAATTCCCTCTTCGCAAGCAGCACGATTGTGGTATATGCAAGACACCAACGATCCCAAACCTGCATGTTTATGCTGGCTCTGCCTCGGTCTGCAGGGGGTTATCGAACCAGTGGCCAGATCCATTTTTGGTTTGGTAGCCCTCCTACGTTATTTTCTCATTTCTTATCGAGTGGCAATAGTAATGTCGCTCCTGCCTGGGTTAGCTCTTGTATGGGGTTCACCTTTGTATAAGTGGATCTCTTCTACTTAACAACTCGCACCTTCATCAGGCTTTCTGGAGGGTCTTTGACTCATATGCTGTTGATTCCAGACTGTAAGGGTCTGGGAGTCACCCGCCGCCCTCGGCGTGCTCCCCACTCACCTGCAGCTCCGCCGGGTCCTCCCGCGGCACGCAGGACCTTCCTCCAGATGCCAATCGCAGCTCCACGTGGGCACGCGCGCACCACGCCAATGCTCCTCTTCAACTGTTGCGGCTTTGCCCGGTCCGCGCCCGCAGGCGTCTGCTACACGGAGGCGTGCCACACGGAGCGCACCACCCCTTAAAGGCACATACCATCAAACCATTGCTGCTATTAAATACAAACCGCACTACGGGATTTATTGCCTCCTCCCTGGGACTCATGCCTGGACCTATCCCTGGCCGTAGTCTGGCCCTTCCAACCCCCCCCTTGCTGCGCTGCCATTGGGTCCTCTCTCCCATATATACCTCCAAGTTTCATTAACTCGTCGGCTGAGCATAGAACCAGTTGTCTCATCACTCTCTGCCTCCCTAGTCCCTTTCTTGTCCGTCTTGTTTTGCGTCTTCCCAGTACCAAAAACCGCTTCCGCTACGACTACCACCCCCGCACCTCTGGCATCCCGACCTCGGCATATGGCAACAACGACTCTCCCGCCCTCTGGCATCCGAATCCGGCAAAAACGGTAAAAACGCTTATGTCCCGTTCCTTCCTCTCTAACCCCGGACTTGGCAACATCACCCTCTACCATCCGTACCTCTCCTCCCCGATCGGCTCCCAGAGCACTCTACTCTCCAGACGTGGCCGCCGTGGCTGTGGGTGGCGTTATAATCCTATCCCCACCTCATCACCGCGGTCTCGTTCTCGTTTGTGGTGAGCATGTCTGACACAGCTATTGCTGCAAACACCGACTGAATGAGGGAGCCCTGATAGTTGCCTGCCAGCAGGCCTTCTCTGAAAGGCTCAAGGATGAACTTACCTGGGAATATAGGCAGGCAGACCCTCTGAATTATCCTTGGGTATCCACATCCCTGGAAAAGCAACAGGAGCGGGGCCATTATCATCTAATCCTGACAGTTTTCTAGAATTTCATCCTCCGACTCTCGTTCCTGTTAACCGAACTAGGAACAGCAGAAAACTCATGCATTTGGGGGGGGTAGGCGTGCCCATCGGAAGAAATTAAAGCATTTTTGACGTAATATCATGCTGTGTCCTTACTGTTGGTGAGAAGAGGCCTATTGCTCGATCCAGTCCGAAAAGCGGGAAACACAAATCTCTAGAGAAGGGTAGAGTACATTTTCTGGCATATCTACTGTCTGTTTCTCCTACCCCTGCCATCTTCCTGATGTTACCATCCATCTCCTGCTAAGTGCTCCTAATGAGAAACCTGGCTTTTAATGGACTCCTGTATGCCAGTTGATCATTCGTGGACAAGGCCTTCAGCGTTCGTGCTGGCATTGTCTTAAAAAGGAAGTCTTTGTCCTCTGTCCATTGTTGACCCGGATGTCCAAACCACTGGTTCTGCATTATCTCTCAGGAGACCCTCTTCTCACAGCTCCCCATTGGGGGACATCCCTATAACGACTCTACTGTTAAATTTAATTCAGTCCATAGTCATTGTTTTAAACTATGGGACCACCCATGGCTGCAGGATCACAAGCCAATATTGACTGAGTATTTGGGTCAGGGATTGCTGGACTTCATTCCTGTAAGTCCATGTGTCCTGGTCATTTCCCATGCTCATTGGGAATCTTCCATTGGTCCAAACCTTCTGGCTGCCAGGCCTTTCATGAATTTCTTCAGTAAAAGACAGGCAGAGGGAGCTAAACGCCTCATCGTTCTTCTTCTGACTGTTCAAAAGATCTGCTCCCAGGTACAACTTCTTCTCAGAGGGACAACTTCTTGCTCATGGGTGGACTTACCCATTGTCTGAACAGAGACTGTAGCCATGAAGGCTGTTATTGAAGAAATTCTGTCTCATGGATGTTACTGAAAGTCTAGCTCCTCCGATAAGGTGGGCTTCTTTTTGTCTAGAAAAAGGTGTTCTTTAAGACTCCTGTCTCAGTACAGTGGTCTTAACAACTTCCAATAAATATTGCTACTGGATCCCTTAATTCCTGAACACCTCGATCACCTTTGTGGTTCTTGCCCGGCCGTCTTCCCCCCAAACTCAATCTAAGATTAGTTTGATATCTTATAATGGAGTGGCAGTAGAATTTTCTGGGACGAAAAATCTTATGTATTCCCAAACACTCTGGTGTAGAGTTTTAGGTCAGGCAGGCTAGCTGGCAGTGCTCAGAGGAAAGCATGAGTATCTTGGTTTTCAGTACATTAGTGGGTTGTGGATCATGAGCCAGGAATTCCAAGAATCCTGGAAAAAGGTGAAGGAATTATACTAAATGAAATTCTCTCTGATGATTGGGCACTATCATTAGTGTTAAATTACTGTTTCATGGTAACAGATCCAGAGCTCAAAGGAGAACCGTCAACAACTTCCTCTATCCTGCGATTCCTTAGCTAAACAGTAAAAAATGGTAGCGTAATGGCTTCTTGATGAATTCTTTCTATTGTCCATAAAATTCCCTGCCACCACCCCTGACTCGACCATTACTGTGGTTGAAAATTATCTTTCCTCCTCGATTATAATAGGGACCATGATGTTTGGATGTAGAGAAAGTAGGTTCCTTTACTTTGAGAAGCAGAGAAAAAACAGTCCTTTTAAAAGGTGTGTAGATGATTTATCCTAGACTCTGGAAAGAAACCAACCTGGACTTTTATTCAGGCATTCGGAGAGATAGTGTTCCTCATTTCCGCAAACAAACAGAGATCTGTTCACCGTCTATCCTTTCTCCTGTTGAAATAGGTCCCCGCAATTGTTTTAATTGCATCAGCTTCCTCCTCATTTCCCTGGAAGTCTTGGGATGCTGGCATCCTACCACGGGTTGTTTGGCAATGCCCCTGTCTCTCCAATCGTCTTTCAGTAAAGCCTTCAATCGATTTGAATGTATAAACCTGACAATTCCTCAACCCCTCTGCTCTGGAGGCACCACCCCCCTGGCCAGAATCATCTTTTATTTTTCTCCAGAGATACCTGCCGAAAATGATATTCCCTGATCGTCCTCATTCCACTCAGTATCAGTACCCCTCTGTGGAACTCAACAGCGTTCTCCGCTGCCGAGCGTCTTCTTGATGAAGATTTTCCGAGTTGCTTCACGGTTGCACCACTGGTTTGGGGGGTCATCAAAAATCGACCATGGCTTCATGAATTCTCCAAATCTCTATATGGGATATAGCCTGTTCGAAACATAGGGGAGACCCAAGCAACGGCCTCAAATATTTGAGCAGGGGGATGAGCAGTCCGAACTTGACTTCGTCGGTAATATAGATGTGGGATGTAGCTTCAAACAGAGTCTGCATTGATTGAGGAATTCCAGAATGACTTGTTTTTTTCCCCAAAATCTTTTTGGAAGGGGTCACGGGCACAGTTTTTGCAGCAGGCACAGTATTTTGAACAGGCACAGCATTTGAACAGGCCACTCTTGGGGGCGTGCAGTTCACGTACTTCAGCTTTCCACAAGGCCAAGATTGTTGTAAACATGTCCTGTTGTGCTTGGAAGCCAACCATGGCACATTGCGGTCAATAAGCAGTGAGCCTGGGTCAGTTCGGTTCCCGGCGGAATCCATGGTAGGAACTGTTTATCTCCTGTCAAGGTTTGATCTAACGGCTGGAGTGATCCCATTGGCAGGAAAAGCAGGGAGTGTTGTCGGTGTTCACAAGCATAGGTCGGAGGCAGGCAGCATATATGCTTTGTCGGTCACAAGGAGATGTCGGCAAACGAGAAAGAGGAACAGGACTGGGACTCAGCAACTAGAGGGACAAAAGCAACAGCAGCTGAATGTAGGACCTAGCAGGAGCTGGAGGAACAGTATAACCACAAGTCAAGAAGGAACATGGAAAGGGAGGTTTATATAGGTCTGGGCTGGAGGCATAGGACAGGTGCAAAGGTGTCAGGTTTCAAGTCTGGAAGCAAGAGCAGCAGCAGTCCCAGTGGACTGTTCCCGGGTATGCAGGTTCACACTGAGAGACACATTAAAAAATCATTTGTGTCAAATATTATTCTGAGTTTATAATCACCAACCAATTGAACATCTGGTATTCCACAACCTTTAAAACACTAATAGTATATTAGATTTACCTAGTTTGCAGTTGGGGCGAAAAATTTCATTCAAGAGACCACATCTCCATCACAGAAATACGCGACATGCAATCACTTCCTCATAAATGGTTAGAGGCTGGGAGAACAGGATGGATTGTCCAGCAAATTTTACATAATTAATATCTCTTGAAATTATTTTCTCTATATACATAGGGTATTTATTAGGTGTTTGGGGAGTGTGTTCTTTAACCAACATCAAGATTGATTGATGAGCAAACATATGTATACCAAAGAGGAAGCGGATACGAATTTTTGTGCAAACAGAGAACAATTGCATTATCTAAACTTATTTGCTCCTGGAAACTCTAAAGAATTGCCAATTATGCATAGAGATCAGTAGGGGGTTTAAGGTGGTAGATATGGGGCAAAAATGTAAAAGCGACCAATCTAATATCATTATGAAAATAAATGATTATCATATTAATATTAGTGTATATAGTATATGTATGATATATATTAATAGATATATATATAATATTAGTATGTAGTTATGTATGTATGTATATGTATGTATATAATTTATGGATATATCAAATATAGACTTTGCTATGCTCATCTGCAATGTCTTATGTCAGGGTCTGCAACCCCCCCGGCCCGCCTTTCATCCCCATTATCACTCACTACAAGACACTTCCTCCACTGCAGCTTAAGGGATTCTGGGAACATGACCATGCAATGAGCACACCAGTGTCACTTTTTTTTGCCTCAATAACCATTTTTAAAAAAACATGGATTCCTCATAGGCTTAAGCTTGCTGCATGTTCCACTTTGACGCACAGCCAGGGTTAGTGGTCATACCCGAAAACCCCCACAGACAGAGGCCTTTCGACCTTGATGGGTCTCATCCGGGTGGGGGTTGATTTTCTGGGAAGTGCAAGAGAGGCCTTATGGGATATGTCCAACATAATACTGAGTTAAGTTATGGTGATAATAAAAAAGTGACAAAAACCCTCCAAAGGAAGCAACATATGCCAATATACTGTATCTCATCTGCATGTCTTAGGCAGGTCTGCACCCCCACCTTCCCCATTACCACTCAGCAGACGCACTTCTTCACTGCACAGGGATTCCTGGTAAATGACATGCAAATGATCACAACAAATGTCACTTTTTGCCTCAATAACCATTTTTAAACATGGTTTCCCTATAGGCTTAAGCTTGCTGGCATGGTCACAGCTTTGAGCACAGCCAGGGTTAAGGTATCGCATACCCAAAACACCCACAACAAGCCGTTTCGACCTTGTGGGTCCTCATCAGTGTGGGGTTGATTTTACGGGAATGCAAGAGAGGCTTATGGGATGGCCAAACCATAAACTGAGTTAGTTATGGTGGTAAAAAAAGTTGACAAAAACCCTCCACAGGAAGCAATATGCAAATATAGCTGATGCTCATCTGCATGTCTTAAGGTCAGGTCTGCAACCCCGCCTTTCTTTTTCCCCATTATCACTCAGCATACAGCACTTCCACTGCAGCAGGGATTCTGGGAAATGACATGCAATAATATATAATATATATATATATTACAACAGACAAACTGCCTGCAATAACATAAGCAAATAATGAGTACTTAAATTAGTAATATAATAACCACTAACGTGTTATGGACCTAAAAGTAATATAACCATTTAAAAAAAAGAAAAGCGTCCAACTCAGCAACTCAAGTATACTCAGAACAAATATCAAAGAAAATTATGATTTATTTAACAGCACAAATAATCAAACAATAAAACTACAAAAAATATTAAAACAACCCTGACATCCTCCTGTGATAGATATGTATCAGACAGGGGAATCCCCTATGAAATTACTGATGGACCCCTAAACCCTACCCAGGCAAGGGAAAAAAGCCTATAAGCACAAAATATATGTAGAACAGGGGGGTTAACAATACCCCTTGAACCTACAAGGCCGGCCTCACCCCTAGACATATAAAAAAAACACAGCAAGCATAGATAACACATGCACCAAATTGCTAATACATGCTGATGTCAAATACATATATTATTACATACACCGTAAATGCAGTTGTTTAATCAAGGCAACTAGGCACAGTACCAAAAGAGACTGTTAGTATGGGATCAACAATGGTTAACAGTTCACATCAGTTACCATAGTCCTGAGACCATCTGCCCCACTGTGATAGTAAATGTCCAAGGGGAAAGATCTTCCAATTGAGGAGTCCATCCGCAGGAGAGTCAGGAAAAACAGGGCCCCCTGTGAAGCGGAGGTGAACACGTGTTTTATAGCTTTTGTTTTCCAAACACGTGCTTATAGGCTTTTTTTTTCCTTGCCTTGGGTATTAGGGGTCCATCAGTATCTTCATGGGGATTTCCCCTGTCTGATTCATATTCTATCACAGGAGGATGTCAGGGTTTGTTTTTAATATTTTTTGTATTTTAGTGTTGATATTTGTGTTGTTAAATAAATCATAATTTTCTTTGATATTTGTTCTGAGTCATACTTGAGTGCTGAGTTGGGACGCTTTTCTTTTTCTTTTTATTGTTATATATATATATATATATATATATATATATATATACTATATTTTTTTAAAAACGTTGTATGTTGGCTGTGCTTATGGGCATCTGTCTGGTCAAGTTGGTCTGTCACTCACCCTCTGGCGCCAGACTCACCCCCCGCACACCTCTCCTTGGCTCAACTGCCACACTCCTCACCTCGCCCACACCTGGAGGGGGGGAGACACACGCACAACCACCAGGCACTCAACTCCTCACCCTCCACACCTCACCCCGCTCTCCCTCCCGCTGGAAATACCATCACACAAAGCTCACCCTCCCAGCAGCTTCACACACAGACCCGCAACCTCAACACTCCACACCTTTAACGCCGCTCTCTCCAATCCCCCCCCCCCCAGAGCAAGCTCTCTCCGGCTCCCCCCAATCCAACCCCCCCTCCCGGCCGCTCGCCTGGCTCCCATCCCCGGTGCGCTCCAACCGGCTCTCTCCGTCGCGCTCTCATCCTCCCCGGCGCTCTCCCACCCAGGCCGCTCCCCCGCTCCCCATCCCCGGAGAGTTTCCTCCAGCTCCCCACCCCGAGAGTGCTCCTCCGGCCTCCCATCCCCGAGAGTGCTCCTCCGGTTCTCTCCCGCCTCTCCCTTCACCGGCTCCTACCTGCAGACAAGGGGAGGGTGATGCGTGGCCGGGGGGTGAACGGCGTGGCGCTTCCGCCGCGAGCACCGGCTGCCCAAGCTGCCCAAGGACTTTGCTTCAAACAACGTGTCCCACGAGTGCGCTGGGCTGCCGGGGCAGCTTCCGTCCCGCCCCTTACAACCCGGAGAGGAAGAGGCCGGCCTGGGAGGCGGTGGGGCCGCGGCCTAGCTCCTCTGGCATCAGACCAGTAAGCCGGGAGAGGCCAGGGGCAAGCCCAAGGAGAAGCGCGGTGCTTGCGAGGTGAGGAACCGCGGGGGAGGGATCTTACACACCCCCGGGGCCTAACCTTTCACCCCCTTTCCCCCCCTCCTTACTTTGACCCCCCTGCCCCACCCTGCCCACCCCTGCCACCTTCCTTTCCCCACCCTCCGTTTCCTTTCACCCCCTCCTGCCTTTCCCCCCCCTCCTGCCTTTCACCCCCCCTCCTTTCCATTTCCCCCACCCCCTACCTTTCCTTTCCCCCCCCCTCTTGCCTTTCCCCCCCCGCTATTCCTTCCCCCCCGCTCCTTCCTTTCGCCCCCCCTCCCTCTCCTTTCCTTTCCCCCCCTCCCTCCTGCCTTTCTCCCCTCTACCCCCCTCCTGCATTTTCACCCCCCCTCTATCACTGCCTTTCAATCCCCCCCCTCCTGCCTTTCACACCCCCCTCCTGCCTTTTCACCCTCCTCCCTCCTGCCTTTCACCACCCCTCCTGCCTTTCACTTTCACCCCCCCATCCTGCATTTCCACCCACTCCTCCTTCCTGCCTTCACTTTCACCCCCCCATCCTTGCCTTTCCCCCCCCCTCCTGCCCTTTCCACCCCCCCCTCCTGCCTTTCCAATCCCCTCCTACCTTCATATCACCCCCCCCCCCCTCCACCACCTTTCACTCCCCCTCCTCCTTTCACCCCCCTCCCGCTTTCACTTCACCCCCCTCCTCTTTTCATCCTTCACCCCCCCCCCTCTGCCTATCACCCGCCCCTTCTGCTTTCACCTCACACCCCCCTCCTGCCTTTCCACAACACACCCCTCCTGCCTTTCACAACCCCATCTCCTGCCTTTCACCCCCCGCTCCTGCCTTTCACTCCCCCCGCTCCTGCTTTCACAGCCCCCCCCCGCTCCTGCCTTTCTAGCCCCCCCCACCCAGTCATCCACCCACCCAGTCCCCACCCACCCAGCCCCCCACCCACATTCAGGTCACACAACACCCACTATCCCTCAGTCACCCCCCACCCCTCAGTCCCTCATTCACCCACCCACTCAGTCACTCAGTCTCCCACCCAGTCACTCAGTAACCCACCCACTCAGTAACTCAGTCTCCCACCCACAGTCACTCAGTCACCCACCCACTCAGTCACTCAGTCACCCACACACTCAGTCACTCAGTCACCCACTCAGTCCTCATTCACACCCACCCACTTTATTCACATCATTCACCCACCCACTAGTCACTCAGCCTTCCA